>VZSZ01005412.1:0-121508 GCA_013398815.1 Ibidorhyncha struthersii | reverse complement strand
TTTTTTTTTTTTTTTTTTTTTTTTTCTCCTAGTAGTGTTAAAAAGGTGAGGAATGCTACTGGGAAATGCTTATGTAAGTGTGATTCTTTAGGCCTTTTGGGGAAGTAATCATGCCAGCCCATGTTATAGTAAAAGGGATTTTGAGTTTACATTGCCTTGTCTTTAGCTCTGAAATGGTGGTGACAGTGGTAATTTAACTAGGCATTCTATAATGACAGACTGCAAATGTCATTTGCTGAGCAGTCTGTAACACAATTATATTTCAAAGTTGCTTCTTTACTTCTAAATGTTTTCTGTCTTCTTGGTATACTGTTATTTATTTATTTATCACAATTCTCATTGTATGTTACACAGATGTGGCCAGGGATTCATCTTACCTTGTTTGAAACTAAGGTATAACCATGTTATACATCCACATGAAGATATTCTGAATAACCTTTTGAGATGCCTGCCTCTTTCTATGACTATTATAGAAGCCTTGATGACTAGCTTTAACTATGACCCTAACTTTTAGATAGGTAAAGTTAAGTAAGATTCATCTTAAAGTCAAGATATGAGACTTGATTGTAGCACTGCAAGGTGTCAAACATACTCTTTTCTACTCTATTTATTATTATGTTCTGGCCAACTGCTAGGCTCCAACCAGATAAGTTACATGTCTTTGCAATTTTCTCCTGTAGCCCTGTTTAAAGACTTAAAATTACCCTGATGTACTCATAAACTGATGTTTACACAACCAGGCATTCACCTGTGAAGAAGGTTGTTGAACAAGGGTAACTTTCTCCATGTAGAGTCAGTAATTTCTAAGTATTGTGCAATGAACTTTCCCTTTATTACTTCTTTGCATCTTACTGAAAATGTGTTCCTCATACTTTAAGAATGGCACTAGCCTATGCCAAAAAATATTTGATGAAAGTAAGTGATGATTATTGGTTTAAAGGTACGGTAGTAAGAAGATCAAAAGGGAACTATAACTCAAAGGGATCATAAGGACTCATCCTTTAAACTTAGCACTGCATCATTTCTTCATAAGATTGCATGCAAATTGTTGCTCAATTTCAATTTGTTTACAGCATTAACATTTTTTCTATTTTTTTATAATTCATTTGATAGCTTTTCAGTAAGAGCAAGTAGCATAAAAGCAGGTTATGAGGTTTTACAGATAAAGTAAACCTCTGAAATAATTTAAAATTAATTTGCCTTTGAGACTTGTGGTTAATGAAAATTCTGTCATTAAGCCTCTTAATTTAAACAACTGTACTTCGTTCAATTGGACTTAATGTTTAAAAATAATTGCCATGCTACAGTATTAACTCCACACTGGTCTTCCCTCCTTAAAGTGAGTAAAACTTTCTTGAGCATTGATTAAAATATGCTAAACAGTACCTACTTACAGGTTTTGTCTTTCTTTTCCTTTTAAAACAGATTTTTTATTGGTACTATTTCTTCATCTTTCTCTTCATTTAGAAAATGCAGATGCTGCTTGCCTAAATCCCGTCTATCTGTGTAGAAGGATACTGCAGAAGCCTAGGCGTTCTGACAGCCTTAACATGTCTAAAAGCCATTAAAAAATGTTGGTCAGTAATACTTTCTGGAAACCAGGTCCCGGCAAGCAGCTGAGAGGATGTGTTCGAAATGCAATTCAGTTTGAAAACAACTGGGCAACTTTCACAATACATAATCCTCTATAGTCCCTGCCCATTTATGCCAGATAAAACGAGCTGTTACTGTCTTAGAGTTATTGTCATTTTGGTTTGGGGTTATGCACTGTGGACTTTTACCGCTTTCTCTGATGGTAAGCAATCCACACGAATATGCAGGTTATGTGAATTACTTCTGAAGGATTGGCACAAATTATTCAGAAAATGTAAGCTACTGTGTTCACTCATATCTGAATTGCTTTCTGAGTATTATTACTATAAAACATAAAACCTTCAGTGCCTGATCTGAAAAGCAGAGAGGCTGGATTTGAGATTGGTAAATAAGAGAAAATTAGAAGGTTAAACCAGTCAGAAATGAGTGAATTGCGCCTTTTAAAAGTGCCTGCTTCTGGATTCAGTGCCATTTGAAAGGCCTCCTTTTCGTTTTCTTGTGTGTTATGTTTCTAGCCCCATAGACAGCTTTCTGTTTTATCTGTAGCAATGAAAAATTGAGGCTATGTTTCCCTGAGGGATATTTCTTAAAACTTATGTGAATAAATTCCAAGTAAGACACAGCTTTCTTGAAAGGCATTGCAATTTGACATTTATGTTTGAATTTTAAGAGAGTTTAGGAAGAGCCACCTTAGGCAGGTATTGCTGTCTATTTCTGTGATAATGAGGTACCCTGTGTTTTCCACACTCAGAGTACAGATCTTGCTGAGAGGTGTCTTATTTGTATTCATTTCTATTGCACCATCCCAAGTTCATAGAATAAATAGCATTTACAAATCTTAATTTCCTTTATCATTTCTGTACACGGAAACTGCACAAAAGAAAATGAGGTGGCTTTTTTTTTTTTCCTGACAGAATGTAGAATGAGCTACTGAACCAGCAACAGGCTACAGGACTTCAATCAGTGTTCTTGATCTACTAGAAATCCTGAGTAAGATGAAATGCACAAGTGCTAGGTCAAGGGAACAGAAAAGCTTGTGCACTTTGAATCTACAAGGAAAGACAAAATGCCTTAGTGGTCTTTAAAAATGGTATTTATTAGAACTCTTTAAAGGCTTTTGGCAGCATAAATCATTGCTGTGTCATCACTGACTTCTGTCCTTTTATTTCCAGTTGTCCTTTAGAGTTTGAATTGTCTTGTGGAAGGAACGGATTCACTCTCATAACCCTTCTTTCAGCTTGATCATGACAGTAAAGACTGGCCGGACGTCTTTACAGGAGGAAGATTAAATATGATAACTACCACAGACAGGATGTGTCAGATTTGTGGACTGGATTGGCAGAGCATGGAAGGGCCATAAGAAAAAAATATATTTTACGGGACTGGGAAAAGAAAGGATCACTTCTGCCATTACTGGAGAACACAAAGGCATGATTTCCACTTTGATTCAACTCCAGTAACATTTATATATTTGTAAGAAAACATCCTGAACATACAGAAAAACAGGTGAAGATTCATAGAGGGAATACAATATGAAACGACAGAAAAGACCTGTTAAGTTAAAGTTTTGATATAGACAAAAACCATGTATTTATTTAACTGTTCTGCTGCATGTGAAATTGAGCTCAAGGAACTTATTTCAAAAGGCAACATATTCCTCTTGCACCGAGCTAATCACTCCCAGGTCCAGTTGGTTTAGGTTCAGAGCATCGGATACTGTCATGGTGCCTAATTCAGAGCTGTGGTCAGCCACCTGAAATCAGTGGCACATAGTGAAACACTTGTCTGCATCAAATGATGTTATAGGTAATTAGAACATTGATGGATCTAACAAAAAGATTAGAGAATTAAACTGTAAATCGAGTCAGTCAAGGGAAGAGTCTTCAAAATTAGATATCTAGAATGCAAGTAATTACTCTGAATTGCTCATCCAGGCATTGAGTGTAGTATGTGGAAGACAAAGCCACCTCAAGTGAATTCTTCCCCACGTATCTCAGCTACATATTTGTGGATCCATTCTCTACACCCAAAATTTAGACTAGACATCTTTTTCCTACGGTTGTACTGTGTTGCTTGTTATGTTTTGGAAATGATCAATTCTGGGAGATACATAGGTACCTTAATGCATTTGCAGAAATATTTTTAATTAGGCTATTATGTGCACTATCAGAAAATGCACAAACACATTGTGCTTTTTGCCATTCTCCTTCTCTCCTCAAAAATCGGACTCAGAGTTCATGCACGAAAAGACATAGCATTACAATTGGACTAGTGTTTTGAGGAGAAGACATTAAAGGGCCAAAACAGTTGCATAGAACTAACTGACCTCCTTCCAAAATGTCAAAACCAAAAGGTTATATGCTTTGTTTTCACAATCACTTCAAGGTTGTCATTTGAAGATAGTTGCTTTTCCTGACAATACAAAGAGAGGGGAGCAAAAAGCCTTAAAACAATCAATACTTTGCAATAAGTTGTATGCTTCGTAATTCCTTGGCAAATGGGGCAATGTTCTCTTCTCTGCATTCAGTCAGTTTTTTCTGTTCCTAACACCGTGCTGATTTGTACAGCCAGCTCTTATGTCTTTGTGATAGAGCCAACTGAGCGCTACAGGTTCCTTTTAATCATTCATAGTACATTTCAAATATCACTGGGCTGACTGGACTCTTACTGATGTTCTTATCCCCAGTACCACAGCTGTAGTTTGCAGAGCTTCAGAAGTAGTCCTTTGGGTCAAGTTAATCCTTTTTTTTTTTTTCCTGTGGACACTATTTCAGAGGAAGCGTGTGATGCATTCTTGACATCATGATTGGAAATGATGAGCCTAGCCCCTCTTATCCCTCAGTACGTACGGCAGGAATTAGTCTCATTGACCTACTGACACTTAGTTGTAACCTGAAACTTTGCATTGCTTTGCTGTGATTCCTGAACAGACTGTGGCTGCATGAACAAAGCGGCCTGAGAGGAATAAAGAATATTCTTTATATTCCAGTGCAGTTTGTCAGTGTGAAAATTAAATGACTTTTTCTGATTAAGAAGGAGAAGATTACCTATACAGTACACTTTGTAATTATTTTCTGTATCTTGGAGTAAAATGCATGAGCAGGCATATTCTGTATATTGTAAAACACTGCTAGAGGCAGGTAGGAAAATGGAAGGAAATCCGATGTACTTTGAGGTGGTTATGCTTTAATACACCTAAAACACATTTACATAGCTACCAAAGAACCAAATAACTGTTCTATAGAAAAACCTATAATATTCAGTGTCTACTGACTTGATAATAACCCTGAAGTAAGGATTTTTTTTTTTTCCTGAGATTAGAGCTAAATATAAATAAGGAAAGAAAAATAAACTAAAACTAAAAAAGTCCTTAAAAATATTGTAAAACTTGATCTGTGAAGCAAAAAAAATACATAGCTATCAGCTTCCTAAGACATGCAGGTTCACATTCACCTTTTGAAAAGTAATAATGAGCTTTGGTTCTAAATTCTTTGGGGTTACAAATTTTTCACCAAATTAGTTTTAGTTTATTTGATTCACCAAACTTGTCAAAGTTTTTGGACAGAAAGTTGTTTCAGATTTACCAAAAAAAAGTCTGTCTGGCATATTGGACCCTCTGTTCCCTTCAGAAGGGATTCGCCTACAACTATAACCTGTCTTTTCTTCCTCATGGAGATGGTTGTGTGACGGGGGAGTGGGCTTTTCTGACCTTGGCAACATCTCTGGTGAAGATGAACTGTCATTCACATCATCCATTGATTAGTCTTCCACATCCAAAGCCTCATACCTGTTGTACAGAGGCACCCGAGAGGGTGAGGTGTGCAAGGAGGGGGTTCACCTGCCACCCTGAGAGTGGACTTGCCTCCATTCACTCCTTTCCTTTAAGCTACTGTCTTCAGCCTGGTGGGGGGGAGGATACAGGATCCCCTTGATCTTGGGTTTGCCTGGTGGTTGTTCCTGTTTTTGTCTCATGGGGGGCAGAGCATGGTTCCACCAGCCTATCTCTCTCTTGGACTCCCTGATGCTCCTTAACCTTTCTACTTCCTCTCATAGCTCTGCCACCAGGTTGAGCAGATCGTCCACCTGGTCACACCTCATGCAGCTGTTCTCTATACTGCCATCCATTACCAGCAAAAGGTTCTGGCACTCCTTGCAGCCTGAGACCTGGATGGCTGCATGTTTTTGTAGGAGGTATCTAGGCATTTTTCATACTAAAGACTAAGAGAAATGTGAGATTCTCAAAAACAATAAACATCATAATCTTTTCTTCAAAATAGGTGAAAAGATACTACTATCATTGAATGTTTAGGCATAGTCTTCTGTGGGATTAAGATTTTACTCAGTATTTCAAATTCAGTCAATAAACACCTGCTTCTGAATTTTCTCTCATCTGAAAGCTGCCAGAACATTATTTTTTCTAGAAAAAAATTCTGGTTATATCATTTTTTGAGATAAGCTAGTATGACCACAATTTCTTCCCAATCAATATTAGTATACGCAAGTGAGCATGTATTTTCTTTTTCCTTTACTCATTAAGTCTTATATTAAAATAGGATTGAGGGAATATTTTCATTTCGTGTCAGCTACACCCAGGTTATTTGTAACAACAGTGATGACAATAATATAAATCTTGGCCTCCACAATGTGAATTTTTTAAATCTTGAGTTACTAATTGAAGACCAAAATCTCTTGAAGAAGAGATTTGAGGATTAATTTTTAAATCAGTTTTTAATCTGCTTATTCAGTTTTCATTACTGTGCAGTGGAAGTTTATAATGAAAAATACAGTACTTAACCTTTAATAATTTTCCTGTTTTCAATATACTTAATCCCAAAGAGTCAAAAGGCACTATGCATATGAAGTATATTCTAGGGAAAAGGATATATTACAGCTCACATCACATTAAATATACTTTATTTTACAGTATATCTATTAAACAAACTTTAAAATTATTCATTATAACTTCACTTGCTTAATGTAGTAAGTACCCATTGGTTTTGTAAATATGAGATCTAAGTTGCCAGCATGACACTGGGCAGAAAATACTTCCCTAGGACACAAAACTTGTGTCTGTCACATACCACAAAGTGCAAGTAAAAAAAAAAGTCTTACTTTCAGCTAATAAAAAAGTCAAATTTTTTAAGAGAGCATCTGCATAGTTTCATTGATATGAATTGAATCATGCCCAGCTGAACCACCCAAGGACTTTATCTATCACATAGAGATAAGCAGGGGTGAAAGAAAATTAATTTTTAGTTGTTTTTTGACTTGACTGAGATAGTGGGCCCAGAGAAGGCAACAGGAGGTTTCTTATCTTTAAAAGCATCAAGGTTTTATACTAAAGATGGATTGACACAGAGAATAAGATTTTATGAAATGTTCTTGCTTTAGTGATTGTTCAGAATTAAATTAATTGTAGTTACAACTGCTGCCTGCACAGGAGAATATTTTGTGTAAAATCCACTGAAATTATTAGGGAGCCTGTAATATTCACTTGCTTGCTGTTTTCTTTATTTTATGCCACATTATTGTCTGAACTAGGCTTTAAAGTTAGGATTTAACTTCAGGGTGGATATGTTTCTTCTTCATGTTACACAGATGAGAGAGCAAGGAAGTATTTACTTAAATACAATTTAAATAGTTTTGGCTAAATAAAGAGATTTTTTTCTCTTTTTTGAAGGGTTTTTGTTTTGTCTTAGAAGAAAGTGAAAGAAATACACTATTTCCCTCTCTTCTTCCTTGTAAAAATAAACTTTCATTAAGTCAATGATGTCTTTGAACTAGGATAATCCAACCAAGTAAGATGAAAAAATTAATAGTCTCACAAACAAAATAATATTAATAATTTCAATAGTATTGGTACTAATTTACAAAGCTTTTATGCAAACAACTCCTCTATGCAGAACGTTTCCTTGTCTGTATAGTTTTTAATTTTTTTTTCCTTTGACAGATTATGGGAACCATTATGAAGGGTCATTTTAGGTAGCACACAACACCCACTGCCACTAGCCAGTGCCTAAAAGAGAAAGTGAAGAATTTGGTACTGGAAATATATGGCTTTCTCTTCAATGCTCAGCTTATTTCTGTGGGCAGATAACTGCATTTATTACAGTGCTGAGACTGATATCACCAGTACCTTCTACTGTTTTCTTAACTCAGTCCAGCAGTAGGACTCAGAAAATTTAAGTGAAGCCTGGAGGGAGGCACAGAGTGAATGCATTCAAACCTGGCAGCAAGAAATGCTCAAGGTCTCTGGTGCAGATCCAGCCACCATGCTGGCCAAGAACCCATTTCCAATATCCTGCCTGGAGAAAGGCTGAAGCTTATGGCTTGCTTTGCTGTCCATCCGATACTTAGATGCTCTTCCTGTGCTGCAAAAACAGTTTTGATGCCCAATGTTGCCCTAATAAGCAAAGAAGATTCCACCCTGTGTACCTGTATTCATTTATTCTCTGAGGTTTAGTGTAGTGATTAAGGATAGTGATCAAGGAACTGACTGCACATCAAGTCAGGCCCTTGGTCACCAGTAAGCCTGACTAGATGTCTATAGCATAGCGATGTTTGCAATTTTGATGTTTGTTTTTT
The DNA here is from genome assembly GCA_013398815.1 of Ibidorhyncha struthersii. NCBI lineage: Eukaryota > Metazoa > Chordata > Aves > Charadriiformes > Charadriidae > Ibidorhyncha > Ibidorhyncha struthersii. The sequence continues at coordinate 113,330 of VZSZ01005412.1, read as the reverse complement.
TGTTTTGGGTTTGGGTTTTTTTTCTGTTTTGTTTTGTAGCAAATACAAGTAGGAATTCCTTAGGGCTGAGTGAACAGTTTAAATTTTTTTTTAAAATGTTAAATTCTAAGAGCCAGCAAGCTCTCTGCAAACTTGACCTTAAACTTGTATGGATCAGCTGAGTCTGGAAGGGACTTTTTACCATACATAGTATTTAAAGAGTTTCATTGATTTTCCAAGTTGTTTCCCCCCCTCTCTCAAGAGTTTTGATGCAACTGGTTCTGATTAGGAAGTTGGCCCTTTCAAGGGATATTGCCCTGTTCACACATCTGTTTCTGAAAAGAACAAATTTTCTTTTCTTTTCTTAACCTTAGATTGTCCTTGCTTTTATGATGTACGGTGTTAAATTGAAAGTAGCTAAGATGTATGAGCAAAGATGACTTTTTTTGGAGGGGAAGCATTTTTCAAAAACTGCCAAAAGCTAAAATTTACTGAAGTCATGAAAAGTTTTTTCCTTATAGTTCTTTCCTTACACATTTTCTTTATCTTTGAACTGAAAAGAATAGCAATATTACTCTAATTCCAAAGTTTTGCAGTTCATTGATACCACAAAATATCATTCAAATTGCATACAAGAGGTGTGCAAATATCTTGCTTGGTAAAACAGGCTCCAGAGTTATTTTCCACTGAGTCCATGTGCATAATTGCATTTAACTATTTCACTGCTAAAACCCACTTTGAACACCACATTTCAAAGGAATGCAATAATTTTTTTTGAACAGAGGTGTTCCAAAAATTTGGGCAGTGCAATGGCACTACTCTGTGTTTGATTCAATGCTCTGAACAAAGAACTCTCAGTCCTCGGTAGAGGCTTAATCAAATGTTCTGCATTGTGGACATGAAGAGATACCTCACTCCACCCTGCACAAGACATCCTTTCTTGTAGAAAATAGTTTAATTTTTAGAGACTGAGCAAAAAGAAGAAGCTCAGAACAATCCTTTACTTCACTGGCTGGGTAATCAGTTAGAGATGAAGCTCCTCGATTTCAGTCTTTGTCACGGTGAATATTCATTTAACCCTGCAAAATGCCAAGAGGCAGTTTGATAGATCAAGCGTAGGGTTACAGTGTTGTGACTGTGTTTTAGGGAATCTGAGCTATCATTTCTAGGCTGTGGGAACACACAATCTTTTTCTAGGTTTGTTCAGGGTTCTCTTAACCCATTCCACAGGCTAGACAGATAGGACTCTTGTTCAACTGTACTAGTCATAAATTTATCAAATTCCACCCTAAAATCAAGCAGGCTCTTAACTCTGTCCAATCCTCTTGGAATGCAGTGGCAGAGCCCCTAATGGTTAGGAGCCATTTTATAATTTCCAGCCTTAATTTATTTGTACTGGTTTATGCACTTTTGATCGTGCATCAATGTTAACTTCTAATAAAAGTAGATGTCCTCGTTTGAGGTGAAACAGAACCAATTTTCTTTTCAGTAATTTTACTTTTCAGTTAAGTCTCTTCTAACTAACTGCATTTTCTGGAATTAATGGCATATTTTTTGGACAGTGTCTGCTTCCAGAGTGATAAGGTCTGATGGTTATAGTTAATACCAAGGACTGGTATGCAGAGAGGCTCTTGCTTACACTTATTGCTATAACAACCAAGGCCAGCTAACTTTGCTGTGTACCAAGTTGGAGGGTTAGAAGCAGAAAAGTGTAGAGGGGTCCCACCTGCAGGGAGGAGTGGACAGGATATGTGACCCAAACCTGACCAACAGGGTATTCTATCCCATGTGCCTCATGCTCAGTATAAAATCTGAGGGATCAAAGGAGTCAGCCTCTTTCTTCAATGGCCAGCATCTCAGAAGGACTCTATCTGTTCATCTGCCTTGGATCCCAATCCATGCGTTCCTGAATTCAGATCTGGAATCCAGTTGCCATCTGTTGCTGAGTCCAGTCTGGGACTTTCCCAGTGCCTGCTGGTGACGTGATCATCATCCTGGGAGCTCGATGTGGTTTTGTATATATTGTATATATTTCATTATTTTCTTTTTTTGATATTATGTTATTTTCTTTTTATTAATAATATTTCATTAAAGTACTTTAGTTCTGTTTTCAGCCCAGAAGTCACTCCCTTATTTTCTCTCCCTTCTCTTCTGTGTGGGGAGAGAGAGGTAAAGGGAGTATCTGTCGTTCATTTAGTAGCCAGCCCTGTCCAAACCACACCAATAGATAATTTTCATCCCTAGTTTTTCACCCTTTCCTCCTCAATGCATTCATATTCTTTTCTTACTTTTATTTTTTCTACTCTGGATACTCTCTGTCTCAGAGTTTTGCCTCATTTTGCAACGCAGATGCTTTGTTCCATTGATTACTTTGGTGGATTGTTTCTGTGGTGGTTTCTGTTTGAATTAACCATTTTTTTGAAGAAAGGTGATTGGACCTGTGTTTTTGCCAGGGTCATCTTTTATGATGACTTTAACATACCACTGTCTCTTTGGGAAATAGCTGTTACTTGCTATTTATGTATCTTCCCTGGTGCAGCCTGAGGCATAGATGCATGTGTCATTCCTATACACTTTTGCTTCCTTCTTTGGACTAGTTAGGAAAAAGTCTGCTTTTGCATTGCATGGCACTGAGTTTCCTGCTTTCTGCTTCTACCTGAAGCCATTGTTATAATCTCCCTGCTTGCATTACTGTGCAACTGAACCTTGTGTCACAGTCCCAAATGACTTCAAAAAGATCAAGCTGCCAGACACTGTTATTCCTGTCAGTTCTTAATTTCATCAAGTGAACAAAACAAAAAAGCAGTCACATAAAGGTCTTCCCCAAGCTCTACTTCGATGAGATTAAGAAGGTGAAAAAAACCCCACATTTCTAGGCAAAAGACAAATAGTTCTAATTGGGAAGAATGGCAGAAGCAATGTGCTGCATGGACAGTGGTACAGATGCAAACATATTCTTAAGGTAACTTCCTCAGTGCCCCACAGAGATGTCTTGGCCTTAAACTGTAGAAACTTTCTACCTACTGAATGAAGAAGTCACTAGCCAAGCAGAAAGTGTTCTTCTCCATAGGAACTATGAGATAGAATTTCTCTTGTGCTAAGTTTTCTCCACAGAATCATTCATTCGGCCTGTTTTAGGCATATTTTCTAAAATTAGATTAATCCTACCCACGATGCCTTAAACTATCTTGACTAGATCTCTATTGTCTTTCCAGGGAGTCAAGACTGAGCACATGTCTGAATTTAGTCAAATACCATTTTCCAGGTCTGGTTCCCCAAGACCTGTCTGCTTTAGTTTGACTGAACTGACTTGTATTTTTGTCAGGCAAGACATGTTCTTACTCTAAAATCAAAAGAAAAAAATTAAAAACTAAGCCTATTAAAATACAGTTGTGTCTCTGTCTTTCTCCAGGTCCTATTTGTCTGTCTCCAAGTTTGTGTGTGTGTGATCTCAGGAAGAATGGTTTTAAGGAAAAGTTTGGTTTCAGTTGAACCTAATGAACATCCAGTCCTTTAAAGCAATCTATTCTTTGTCTCATTTTATTCTTTCAGGGAAGTGTAGAAGGACGCACACACACACAAAGAAAAAAATTTTGTGAAGTTACTGGCTTGCTGACATAAGGATGGGAGCCATTTTATAAGGCTTTAAAAACTGAAATATTTGGACCCATGTTTCTTCTCAAAACCATGTAAATTTGTCATTGTCAATGTGTAAATGGTTTGGGAGTAGAATGAGATTCAGCAGCTTTGTTCTAACTGCATTGTACCCAAGGAGCTGTTTATCTGTGTTCGGAGCTGACTACGTGCATGCATTTCACAGCAGTCAGCAAAGGTATTTATAAGTAGAGCACCTAAACAGCTTCACATTCAGGTTCTTTGCAGACCCTCTTATTCATAGTTTGGAGGCTGCTAATATTTCTTTGTATGATGGAAAAAAGTAGACAATGTATTAAAATATCAGTTGGATATTATCAGTTGGAACTTATTCTCTATAAGGTTTCTGTTAATCTGAGATTTTTAATTAAAATCAAAAAACCTTTTTTTAAAATTGGCATACTGAAATTCTTGCTGAAGTCGATTTCTTACAGAATCTTTCTCAATAGAAAAGTAGAAAGATGGATGGTATTCTGGGTAATCAAAATGAGAGTTTTGCTGTTAATTAACCCTTAGCTCTGAAGCTTGAACTGTGGTATGGAGTGTTCTGTAAAAATGGTGGTAATGTATACGCTTTTCAAAATATATCTCCTGTCGTTGGTATTGTGAATCTTAGACCCCTGCTAAAGTTACATCACTATTTTTCAGAAACAGGTTAAAGAAACTCTTGCAAGTTCTGGGAAAGCAATCTCCATGGGAAAATACTGAGCTTACTTTATTTAAGTATGGGGAAAGAAGGAGCTGTATCTTTCTCTCATGAATGGTATAAAGCTATTCTTTACAGAGCTTTCTAAGTCTCTATTGTTGCTATACTCTCAGGCTTCTCACTGCAGGTCTTCATACTGCAGGTGTGATTTTTATCTTTGTTTCTGGTTCACTCCTAAGACAACCCTTATCTAGCTGTAAATGGGTCATTCAGCCTAAGCCATCAAAAGTAGCAAAATTTTATTGTAATCATATTGTTTCATCTGCACTGTTGACTACAATGAATTACTCTCAATATTTAGCTACAGAAACTTCCAGGCTTATCTTAATGAAGCCAGCCTGGGGGCAGGGGTATCATCTCATCTAACATGGACCTTTAGCAACCAGCTGTCAGGCCTAAAGCAGTGTGTTGTCCATCAGTGTCGTACATGAAGGTCTTGAAGTCACTTACTGCCATGCTAGTTCTGATAGGAAAGTCACCATTTTAAAACTAGAAAACTGAGGCAAACAAACATGAAGTCCCACATCCTCAATCACATTTAGACCCCTAAAAATCCTAGCAAACCTTTTTACTCTTGGGCAATCTAAAATTTAATAGAAAATCTGTGGAAGAACTATTTCTTCCATCCTGTGACCACTGAGGCACCCTTCCCATTTAGGCCCTCCTAAAAGAAAGGAGCAAAGCAAAGAACCCAGCAAGGTTCTTCTCAGAATAATATTCCAAATGATTTTATGTGAGTCTTGAGGTTTTTCAAGCTTGTGTAACAGGTGGTAGTCTTGCTCCAAAGCTGAATACCTGCTTGAGGCACACAGCCAAGAGTCTTAAAACACTAATCACACACTACCAGCTGCAGGCAATCATACGGGTTTCCCCAGCTCCCTGAAAATGATAACCACAGTGTGGTAGTGTGTGTGTGTGTCTATTTCTGTCTGCAGAGATATGTGAAAGTGGGTTAAGAGCACACAGTACTTCTTTCCATATGTATTTGTTTTGCTGTTCAGTGAAGTTTTCATGTAAGCCTACAGATAAAACATTGTGTTTTTTTAAAAATCCCTCTAAAGAATATGTGAACATCAATTTCTATATTTTTGTCTACCATATAAGAGAACTTTTGTAATAAGAATTTACCAACTTTTTCTTCTTATTGCCTTTTCCATTCAGAAAGAAAACAACAGATAGAACCCTTTGAATGAGTTACTTCTTCATATTCATTAAAGGGACAAAGACTGGACCTAGCGTTTGTACAATGAGAAACCCATGCTGGTTTTGGAGACACCACTGGACTGAAATGACGGTGTGTGTTTGGGTGTGCTACTTCCAACCTTTTTCTTTTTCAAAGACAGAAAGGGGAAAAGAAATGAGGGGAGACAGGAAGCAGCCTAGAGGAAATAGCATGAGATTGATCAGTGGTAAGTAAGATAAAATAGCTATTATAAAAAATTACCACTTCTGAGTCAACAGAATGGGTTAATGATCATACTTGTCAGAATCACCGTTAACAGGGATTTTTTTTTTTTACCTTTATTTTACCTTTATTTACCTTTTACCTTTCATTTTTGCATGGGAATGCCCTACAAGACCCTCAACAGTAAGTTTGCCCAGAAGTGTTCTAATTAACAGCACCAAATGGTCTGCTACACTGTCAAGTTAATGCCTTCTATCTGGCTGTTCACTGGCCATCATGTATCATTGTTCAGCGAATGACAGCAGTCAGGTTATTAAAGGTGTAGATATTAAATTAACAACAGTGGTAAACATTGTAGCTGTACTTCACATCTCAGCAGAGCCAATGAAGTGGATGACACTGAATCCATGCTGATATGCTGCAATGACAGATGGGCGTCATTTAACACAATACATCAGTGGGCAACCCACGTACCACAGCTGTCCTCCACTAAATGAATTAGATCAGGGTAATTAATCTAAGGCAGAAAGTATTACTAAAGTGGGCCCTAAGCGAAATTAGAAATGAATAAAATATCCTGTTAAGAAAGGGAAGGGAAAAAAGAAAAAGAAGAAAAAAAAGCACTTAGTCCAGCACGAGTGAGGAAATGATTGCCAAGTATTTTGATTCCACACAAAAGACAATGCCCATCTTCTTGTGTGAAGGAGTATATAATGAACAACCTTTTGTTCTCTGGTATTTTATCATAATCTCTTTTGTCACCATGTGTAACAAGGGAAGCAACAACAACAGCAAGGGATCATGACCAAGATGATACCTTTGACACAAAACTCTAATGCAAGAAAATCCTACCACCTTTATTACTTACATGTACTGCTGATGGAATCATTCCTTGTTACAGATCCACCGCTGATATTGATTGAGCTGTTAAATTTCTATGGCATTTTATCTGAGGGATTTCTTATTTCTGTTCTTGGCCAGGGGGGTAGCTGTAAAAAAAAACCCTACGCAACTCCCTTTCCTTCACACAAAATTTGTTGTGTTTCTACAGCATCGTTGTTCTCTCCCACCTCCCCCACCTGTACTGGGTCAAAAAAAGACTACAGAGAAGGACTAAAACAAGGGGGTTTTGCTGCCATACTAGTTAGTTACAAAAATATTTCAACGCTTTTTATTATACACTGATATTGAAGTTCTATATGAATATGTTGCAAGTAGGTTTTTGATTAAAAACAAATCAATGTTGTGATGTGTGTTTGAGATCATAAGCAGTTTAAATATCAAAGTCTTAAAGCTAGGGTATATCAATTCATCCCTAAATGTCGTCAATTTAAAGAGCAGTTGTAGAAGGGGAAGAGCAACAAAGAACTGCAGCCCCAAAAATTTCATTGTTAGTCTTGCAGGTTCTGTATTAATTTCGTTCAGCTTCATTTAGTGTATGACATCTGCAATGGAAAATTTCCCTAAAGAATATCTCTGACAATGGCAAGCATTGATCAAGCGTCATGTACTCGCTTGATTCTGTCAGCTCACTTGCAGCTTCCTCTTTATTCTTTTCCCTTTGCCTAAGAGACCCATCATCCTCTGAAACACTTCCTTCTCTGTAGGTAGGTAGTGAGATTTGTTACTAGTTTTAGGGAATAGGTATTATATCAGTGATTATGTTAGACTGGTGTCATGAAAACATATGCTGTTACTCAGCTGGTGTGAACCTACAGGCAATTCCTGAAATGTATTGATTTTTATGATAGTGAGGTTTAAAAACAAGCCACAGTATGTGTGGGAACTCTTCAGTGTATCTTAAAGTGGGTCCACATGACTAAATACATATTTACTATTGTTTGGGTTTACTCTCCATTGTGAAACAAACCTTATTTTCTGTGAGCATTGCAAGCTCTTTCTGTTAGCTTCTCCGCACTGGTAAACCAAAGCAGTCTTATGGCATATTATATGGCATATGCTTGGAAATTCCAGCATAGCATACTTTGTATATAAGTTGGTTTTGCATGTGTAAATACTTGAAGAGTGACAGAATGACAGGCCCTCGGTTATTTTTCATTAATACCTGTACTTTTTCTACTTTTGCATTACTTTTTCTTTTGTGGCATCACGAAAAATGTCCATTCAACCCACTAGCCCTATCTCTTACTAATCTGTTCCTCCTTTCTTTATTGCATCCTCCTCTTTGTGTTCCTTGAAACACGTTTTACTGCCATGCACAAAACCTAACTGCTCAGATCAGCTTTTTCCCTATAGCCTTGAGCATGCAAAGTATTTCCTCCACTTTTAGTTTCAAGATGTAGCATAACTCCTGTCTGTCTAGTTTTATGCTGGTGGAATTTTCCTTTGCACAGATAATCATGGTGTGCCTTCCCTGACCAAAGGGACACTCCTGTTTTCTTGTCTTCAGGTTCTAGTTCTTTTCTGATTCCCCCCAGAAAATCGACCAAATAGCATTGGCTGAATCAAGTAGCATATGGGGGTTTCTGATGCCTTAGAACTTATTCCTATGCAATATACCAATGTTTTGAACCCACCCACACATGGTTTCTATGAGAGTTGTATTTTTGTAGACTTTCCATCACTGAGGTCTGGTTTTTAATTATTTCACTGTTATATAAAAAAACCCAAGTATTACAGCTGTTGGAGATCGGGGCCATGCGCACCTAGGGTTTTATATACAGTCATTGCTATGATTATGAACATACCCACAAATAAAACATGGACTTCAATATAAAATAATGCATAGAATATGTTGTCTGTGAATATTGGGGGAAATAAAATGCCTCCAGTTTTTCTCTGTTACACTTGCTCTGACTTGCAGAAACCTTTATGCCTATGAATGGAATATATTTCCCTGAAATTATGCTACCAATTCGGTGAGAAAGTTGCATATGTTTCTTTGTTGCATGAGACACTGGGAACTGAATGGAGACAATAAATTCACTGTGTGTAGATGATCGAAAAACTTTAGATAGCCATAACCTTGGTTTCTTCTGATTTGAATCCAAGTTGAATTGTTATCTTTGAGGTGAAGTGCTACAAATGTCACCTACGACTTATCTTCTCCGACTTGGCCTCCAGAAAATGATCAATTTTTTGCAAACCTTTAAAAATTAGCATCTGTAACAAAGTATAATCAGCTACATTGCAGAAAAATCATACATCAACTAAGTTAGAAATAAATGATGATTTATCAAGGTGTCAGATGTCATGTGGTGATGGATGAACCACGAAGATGTGATGGTTCAGCTTGCATACTCATTGAAACACTGCATCTTCATCAGCAATATATTCCTACACCTTCTTTTGAAAATGAGGTGAAAACCTCAGAAGAAACAGCTGCCACTTTGAATGCTCCACAGTCTCATAGTGCCCAAACTTTGTGATGCAACTTGTCTCTTACAAGTTGTCTGAAATGTCTAGTGATGCAGGTTTTGTCTGCTATGCTGACTGAACTGAAATTTGGAAGATGGTGGAAATTTTGTGAACTTTATTAGACATTCATGCAGCATCCAGCATAAAGGACTCATCATCAGTGTAACTTTTAATTACTTTTGCAACTTAAGAATTAATAAGGAATATAATAGTCTTTTTTTTTATAAATACAAAAGTGAATGTTTCTTCTAATACCCTAATATGGCTTCTTTTACAATATAACATTGTAGTGCTCAGACCACAAGTGTTAGAGGAGGGATGGACATGTTGCCTCAGGACAGAGGGAGAATGTATAGAGATGAAATAATATAATACTGCACTTTTTTCCTTGTTTTTTCAAAGAAATAGTGACACTTTTCAGCACTGGTAAAAGCTGCTATATAGATACTTTATGGATTGAATTCCTCTGTTTAACTACAAAACCACTTCACCTAAGACAAAAGCAACTCTTTTTATAAGATTCATCAGTCCCACAAGGGATTATCATGAAAGATAGAGAGTACAAATCATTCTTCACTACCATTTAATTACATATATAATTTCCTGAATCAACCCAGAAAAGGTTCAAATGCTATGTGAGCAACGATTCACAGGGAATGCAAGAACTAATCAGAATATGATCACAAAAGATTTCACAATCAGCAGATGATAACATCTCTAAACTGCTGACTTCAAAGGAGAAAAAATGATTTCAAATGTCATTGCTAAACTTCCACTGCAATCTACCTAGCTTTTGAGATTGTACTTCAACTTTTCTTCCTTCTCTTCTTCACCATATTCATTAATTTTAATTTGATATGGAACTTTCCATATGGAACTAGAGATAGTTTTGAGTCTGCGGTTCCATGAGAAAAATATCTCTTAACCTGATTTATAACAAAGGTCCTCCTATTATATAATCTCCAGCCTATGTTTGGGGAGAGAAATTTCTTGGCCAGCATTTTCAAAAAAGGTATGAAGCACAAAGGTACTTTGTTCATTAAATGTAACTGTAAACATTTAAGTTCAATTAACTTTGGGGAATGTTGAGAATTAGTTTTGTAAGAGTAGGATACCACAGTACAATGGAAAATCATTTTTTAGGATCCATTTTCAATGTGTGTTATTTGAAATGCTATTTCAGGTTTCCAAAATAGTTCCCTATACATGCATAACTTCTTGAAATGCCTGCTGTATAGAAGCAGAAAATTAAACTGAACCAAACCATTGACATAATTTCTGAAGCTTCACTGCACTTACTAAGTTTCCAGGGCTTTCTCTTATTGAATCTATACAGTACTTCTAGACAAGTAGTACTATTATAGCACCCCATGTCAGGCTCATGTTAAATCTTTAGTAAGAACTAAACAATATTTTCACTGACTTCCAGGCAACTGCAAAGATTACAAAAAGCTTGTCTGGCCCTAAATGTCTTATCAGAAGATGTCAGGTTAAGTGGTCATAACCCTCTTCTTTTCCTGACCCAGTCTGATGAGGCTAATTAATGCCAGCATTAGTTCCCAACAGTCTTTGCAATCTTACAACTGTAAGTATGGTAATGCTGCTGCAAGGCACCTGAAGAGAGGCATGACTTTTTGTGCCCTTTTCCCTTCCTTATGCACAAGCGTAGAGCTAGTCTCAATAAATCTGTGTGATATATTTTATTATCCTTGACACAAGAACTGGTAGAGTGGGAGTTTCCCTGGAAGAGAATATTTAGTTCCTATTGGAGATGCATCTGTTTTCATTCTGGGAGGTCTGGTCCACACATTTTAGTCCCCGTGGTGGGTAATCTATTTTATTACAGGGGGTGTGAATAAAGCTCACCTAATTTTCTGCTGCAGTGCATCCTTCTTGTTTCTATGTCTGTTGAAACTAAAATGCTGCCTGCTGGGCTAGTTCAGCTCTGGAGTACTGAAGCCTGAGGAGAGAAGTGTGCTGGAAAACAAGACATAAGGATAAAAAAGGTCAGCAAAGATGAATAAACTAATCAGAATCAAGTACTTAAGTCACCAAAGAAAGCAACCCTTTATTTATTCTACTCATGAAGGACATCAGTAACTCATTGTTTTTGTCTGTCAAAAATTAGAAGGTCTTATTATCTTATAACCTATAATACTGTAGGTCTCACATAAATCTTCAATACCAAGTAAAGAAATAAACATTTTGTCTCTGAAACAGAAACAGAGTGACATTCACCAGGCTCCAACTCTTGCATTTTTGAGACAAAACCAAATATTTATCTGAAGCCAATCTATATGTTACTGCAGGGCTTTCCATTGGCTTTTGCAGGCTTTGAATCAGGCCCCTGATTAATGACGTCATTCTTAAGAAATTATTTTCTTAGTTCTTTTCGTCTACTCTTTCCCATCTTCTGTCTTTTCTTTAAATCTGTCTATTTTCTTTAAAATAATCTTCTCATTATATTTGATCGGTGTGCTTTCTGGTCCACTGAAATCCAACACTTGAATCAGAATACAGAGTTGACAGAAATATTTGGTTGCAGTGGAACCAACCCACAGATTTGCTTTGCTAATTGCAACATTTTTACTGAACTGGTTCTGCATGTTTTATGATAAATAATTCAGCAAGGAAGTGCTACTAGGGTGAAACTAGAGCAAGGATCTGTTGAAGCTCTTCACATCAAAAAATGAGCAAATTTGTAGCAAAGAATTAAAACACCATAGCTTATGTCAACAAGTGAAATATATTGCTGAAATGATCCTCAGCATTATTCAGAAATGTAAGAACATGATCCTCAGTTGTTATAAACTGGATCCCAAGAAACTTGCCATAATTTCTATTCTCAGGTCATTTACATTGCTGGAACCACACTAGGCCTAAATTTCTTATAGTTGATCTTGTTGTTATTCATACTAGCCTAACAAAATTTTGGAAATATGGTGTTATTTTGCACTCAGCTTTGAATTGCACTAGAAGTGACAAGATGAGTTAAAAAGCAGTTCCTAAGGTGCAAAAGTGTTGCAGACTTTTTCAGACTCTTGATTAATATTATTGGAAAAGAAGAAAAATATTCTCGGTGATCATTTCCATAAATGGAGATATTCAGACAATACACAAAAGTTTAATGAAAGACTGTCATATGGATTTAATTTTAAATTTAGAAAACATGTATAAAAATAAAGAAACAAAATTCCACATCCACAGAGAGACTTCACTACATTACATTTTAGATATCCCTGTTTCAGACATTAGCTTACACAGCTTTCAAATACATCAGTGAGTATTTAGGTCTTGCTGCTGTAGAATTGTTTGAAATAACAAGAACGTTATTCACCAAATATTTCATCGAATGGAGAAGAAAGAGAGGAGAACTTCTTCTGCCAGGAGGATGAATAAAGACTGGCTGAAACACAAAGCAAAATAACAAACACTAAGACTAGCATGTTAATTGTATCATTTGATGCAACCCAAATGTCATTAAAGTTACTGTAGGCTCCAATCAGAATTTCAGGGTGTGAATATTATAAAAAAATATTATAAAATATTGTAAAGATATTATATATAAATATGTAAATAAGTATATAATATAATATATATAATAAATAATATATAATAATATTATAAATANCAGAACACCCAAAACTGCAGACCCCTCCACTCACAGCAGTTTTTAGAAATGAAGTGAGTTATATTGCCTCAGTTAAGTGAATGGATCATTTTACACATTACAAGTTATTTGGCTTACCTTGACTGTCAAATGTCCTTCCTGCAACCCTATGTAACCCTTTTTCATTTTCCTACAGGCATTTCCTCTTTTAGTTTAAATGGATGAAAATTTGCCCCCATTTCTATCAGTGAGAGTTTCGCAGTTAGTAGTAAGAGAAAAAACAGGGTTTCAGTCAGTGTCTGTATGCCCCCCAATTCGTGTCCTCTGATCCACATGAGCAATTCCCTTATGAGATAATTAAATGAGGCCGATGAGAGTCTATTTTGTTCTGTTCATTGGTTCTCAGCCTGAAATCATCAGAGTGTAAGACCACTTGGCAGTAATACAGACACAGCCAGCTATTGCTCCTGGCCACAGGTATTTTCAGACATGATGAAATGAAGACTCTTACTGCTTGCCTGGAGGGTTTCACAGTGTGTTTTCAAGGTGCAGACCAGGCAGTCCAGGTCTCTAGGTGCAGAAGGAAGCACCTGGAGCAGATGGTAAAACAGGCTACACCAGATCACACCAGAACTTACCTCTGCTGCAGCTGTCTCTCCCTGTGGATTTGTAAGCTGGCTGGTGAACTGGTGCTGTGTATCCACCCACGAACTATCCCCAGAGCTCTCTATCCTCTCAACTATGTGGGGTAAGAGTTTTGTACGCAGTCAGCCATTTGAAGGCTTTGAGTGTCATACCGGGAAAGTTGCCCGCCCCTTTGTATTAAATGACACTAGCAGCATCTCCGTCAAATGCCTTGTACTTGTTCTTCAGGGGAGAATGGTGTGCAGTAAAGCATTCAGCTGTGCTAGGCATTTGGCATTGTTTTCCACTGTACACACTGTTATTTTTTTATGTTAGAGTTGGCAAGGTTGAAGAAGTGTGTGTTGACCTGGTCATTTCCTGGCAGACAACACAAGAGAAGTGTTTTTTTCAGGAAACAATTACACAAGGAAAGGGCAATGGCTTTTCTGACCCGTTCCAGTAGGGCACTTCATTCATATTGATAATGGGAAGAAAGCCATGCAGTATTTGTGTGTTGGTAGGACTTGAATCATTGAAGATGTGGTATGATGTGATAAGGGAGTGGATGAAATTGATTCAAAAGAAAAATCATCAAAACACACTTTCAAACAGAGCTCTTAACAGAGTGATATTCCTGTATTCCCTTTTATAATTAACATCCAGTTTTTATCAGACTTCTTTCTGAAGTCTAAATAAATGCCCCTATTGTGTGGCTTCTGGCTTATATCTTGCAGAAGATACAGGTTCTAGTTCATCATTAAAAACAAATCCCAGTTTTACGAGCCCTATAAAGAATAAGGCTGCCCATGGCTATAATTGAGTTACTGTTTTTTATCTCACTACAGTCTGTTGGATGTCTCTCTAGCTATAAAACAAGCAATTTTACAAAGACCCTGCGGTGAATAGAGCAAGACTTTTGGCTTTCTAGTTATTTAGTTCCCTGTTTTCTCTGCTTTTTTCCAGAGGTATCAGATGCAAATTAGGTTTCCAGTTTCTCTTATCTCTTTGTTCCTTCCAAAGCTGAGATTGATAGCTTTAAGGAGATCAAAGTCAACTTTCAAATGTATCCCAAATTGATAATCTCCAGACTATCATACACCTTGTACTCAGAACAAAAACCTAAAATCCATAATGACATGAGCATGGTAAATATGGTTCTTCTGTTAGACTAAGTAAAAGTAGATTATACATGTTTTTTAGACTTCAAAGGCCTGTCCTTTCGGTCGGGTTTCTTTAAGGTCTCAAAGGCATTGTGCACTTCCTTTTGTGTAAGAATAATAAAAGACACTGTAGCAACAACTTGAGAGGATCTTCCCCTGCTAACATTGCAGTTGCAAAGATAAACGGACAAAACATTTTAAGAAAAGAAAAGCAGGGGCATTTCTAGTTTAGTTAATGTAAACATAGAAGTGTAATGTGCATCAAAACTAGTTTGTGCTTCATACCTGACTGTATAAACTGTGCTTTGTTTTAGATATTCCAGCTGAAAAGATTACCAAAAAAAGAGAGAAAAATAAGGGCCCCTTATATTCTCTTCCTATGCCAAGAAAAACAAAGGAGAAAAATGAACATTTCCAATAGAGTGCAAAATCTGCAGGCCTAATCCAAAGTCAGTTCCCATTGACACTAATGAACAATGACAATATTTCCTAATGTTGATATTTTGGAGAGAACTGCCTGATGCAAATGAGACTACAGTTGAGGCCCACAGAAAAGTTGCATGACCAGGGACGTGTCAAAACCATTGGTGCAGATCATGCATATCCAAAAGCCGTCACTGCAGAGTGGCTCTCCAACAGTGGCAGGGCAGCTGGCAGGAAGCCATGTTGCTTACTGGCTGGCAGCCAGTGGCTCTTTGTGCCCCAGTAAGCAGAATGTAATAACTAATCCCAGGTTTAGGGAGAAGTTTTAGCATGCACTCTACGGGAAAAAGTGTCAGGAAGAGCAACATCCTCCTTTCAAGGAGTGCCTCTGATTTTTCTTTCACCCAACACTTATTTTGGAGAGCTCAAAAGCAGTTGTTTGGAGAAGAAACAAACATTTTGATCCTTTCAACTGTCCTTCTGTTCTGTTCCAAAATACAAGGATGCTTGCGTGCATGTACATGTGAGAGGAAGAAAATAATCCTATTGTTCAGCATGGATCAATACTTCTGTGATTTGTACGTGAAAGTATTTGCACAGAACAGCGCGTGGTAATCTGTTTATGGGCTAAGAAATACATTCTTTCCAACCACCTGCCTTCCTGGGGTAGTACTGGGTGTCAATTTGATTCTGTATATGCTTACAAAATATATGTTTTGTTATTCTCTGTGCAGTGCTGG
Source organism: Ibidorhyncha struthersii (assembly GCA_013398815.1). Lineage (NCBI taxonomy): Eukaryota > Metazoa > Chordata > Aves > Charadriiformes > Charadriidae > Ibidorhyncha > Ibidorhyncha struthersii. Next base: position 97,651 of record VZSZ01005412.1, on the reverse strand, counting down.
AAGCATCCGCATGTTTCCCTTAAGAGAAGTCTATTGTGATGCAACAGATCCTTTCAGACAGCACTTCTGTGAAATATCAGAAACTCTACACAGCACTAAAGGTAGAAGAAATGGAGGAGTTCGAGTGTTTCTACACTTCAAAAACTCTTAGCGAAATATATTATGAAAACACTAGATGGCCAAAAGAATTCCCTTCATTGACTAGTAAAAAAGCAGCAGCAAGAGTGTGGCATCCTCATGTTGATAATTGTTGTGTCCCGACTCCCACATCTAAAGATAAGAAAGTGGATTGGTGTCTCTGATATAGTCACTCAGGTGACACTGCCAGTAAAGGTGTTATTACTTGTCTTGACATCCTTGTCTCTAAATTGGAGAGACATGGATTTGACCGATGGACCACTTGGTGGATAAGGAATTGGCTGGATGGTTGCACTCACAGAGCTGCGGTCAATGGCTCAATGTCCAGTGACGAGTGGTGTTCCTCAGGTGTCGGTACTGGGACCGGTGCTGTTTAACATCTTTGTTGATAACATGGAAAGTGGGATTGAGCGCACTCTCAGCAAGTTTGCCAATGACATCAAGCTGTGTGGGGCAGTTGACATGCTGGAGGGAAGGGATGCCATCCAGAGGGATCTCAGCAGGCATGAGAAGTGGGCCTGTGCAAACCTCATGAAGTTCAACAAGGCCAAGTGCAAGGTCCTGCACATGGGCCAAGGCAAACCCACGCACAAACACAGGCTGGGTGGAGAATGGATTGAGAGCAGCCCCCCTGATTTGGGGGTATTGGTGGATGAGAAGTTCAACATGAGCTGGTAACGTGCGCTCACAGCCCAGAGGGCTAACCGTATCCTGGGCTGCATCAAAAGATGTGTGGCCAGCAGGTCAAGGCAGGTGATTCTGTCTCTCTGCTCCGCTCTCGTGAGACCCTACCTAGAGTACTGCATCCACCTCTGGGCCCCCCAACATAAGAAGGACATGGACCTGTTGGAGCAGGTCCAGAGCATGGCCACGAAGATGATCAGAGGGCCGGAGCACCTCTCCTATGAAGACAGGTTGAGAGAGTTGGGGTTGTTCAGCCTGGAGAGGAAAAGGCTCTGGGGAGACCTTATAGCAGCCTTCCAGTACCTAAAGGGGGCCTACAGGAAAGATGGGGAGGGACTCTTTTATCAGGGAGTTTAGCAATAGGACAAGGGGTAATGGTTTTAAACTGAAAGAGGGTAGATTTACATTAGATATTAGGAAGAAATTATTTACTCTAAGGGTGGTGAAACACTGGAACAGGCTGCCCAGGGAAGTTGTGGACACCCCATCCCTCAAAGTGTCCAAGACAGGTTGGATAGGACTTTGAGCAACCTGGTCTAGTGGAAGGTGTCCCTGCCCAAGGCAGGGGGGGTGGAACTAGATGATCTTTAAGTCTCCTTCCAACTCTAACTATTCTATGATTCTATGATACTTGGTATGTGTTACAACCTAGGTCTAAATGGAAAAAATGCCTGGGAATCAGTTACTTGACCATATAGACTGAAATTGAATCCTGATAATAACCACATTTGAATAAAAGCTTTATCTGTGCTAGGCTGAAGTGAAAGTCAGCTAATTTCATTAGTCAGCTAATGAAATTAGTAAATCTGGCACCTCTGGAATACAACTACACACTAAAGAAAAGTTGAAAGATGAAGAGCCAATATTTTTGTTTTCAGTCCACAAGCGCGTTTAATTAAAAGAGGAGGGAAAAGAAGGAGTAAAACTTACAGGAAAATACAGCATGAGGAGTCATTTTCTCACTCACCACTGCCTTGACAAGAATAAAAGTCTCCTCCATGGGAACTCCTTTAGTCTAATACCCTCCTCTCATACTCCAGAGCTCTGCAGAACCAGAAAGGATGAATAAGGTGGGAAGAGGTGGAGAACTGAGCTCTCATTTTCTTACCCTAGGCCTGCTGACATCTGTCAGCAGTTACACAGGTGGGAGGAAGGGAATATATCTTGGACCGTGCCAAAATGGCTCTAAAACATCATCGGTGGGTTTGCTCTGCTAGTTCCATCTGTCTGTGCCTCAGTGCACATGTAAGGTATTTTTAAGCCACCTGCTGTTGATACAGTGGTTTCTTTTTTTGCTAGAGGGACATTCAGACTTACAAGATCAAAGTATTGATCGGAATTCAGTGGAAAGCTTAATATTATCCCTAAACCTTAACTTGCCTATCTAGATTCCCATTACACTAATCCCTGATGGGCCGGAACATTTTCTGAAGTATTCATTTTTCACCATAGTAACACCACTACCATAACTATAGATGCTGCCTTTGATCATAACAAAATTATACTAATAATATGGATTCTTTTTTTTCTGTACACTCACTCTCAGTCAAGATTTGGACTGAGGTGGACTAAGGAAGGTTGAACTAAATAACACTTTGTTCCTTCCTTCTTTTATGCTAGTAAATTAAAAAAAATGTAACAGGATGTTAACACATTCACAACAGGAATTGTGATGTGTGTCATCGAACACTTGAGCGTTTCCAGTAAAAAGCGGAGAGGAATAGAACCGTGGAAGCTCTAACTGTTCTGTGTCTTCCAACTACTGCTGTGCCCATTGTTATGCAAAGTGAGGGTTTACTCAAATAGTTTTTTTTCACTGATAATTCAGGTTTTGGTGTTTTCAAAAGGATAGGTAAGAAGTCAGTTTTGGGGAAGAGCTTCAAACAGTAATTGTAAAGTTCTAATACTTTCCATATTTTTCTATTTATTTGAGGTATCACTTATCAGTTAAGTCAATGTTTTGACAGCGATTTCTATGGAAACAGGATTTAGCTTTTACTGCACAGAGATTCTCCATTTTATCAACCATTTTCCGTATTGAAAAAATAAAACTGGAATGTCAGTTTGTATGGCAAATTTATGAGCATGAAACAAGATAGTTTTCTTCACATGTATTACTCCTTCTTCCAAATCTCTTATTCAAAATATTGTAAAAGGTAGCAAATTTCAGGAGATATTTTGAATATTTCCAAGGGAAAGAAGATGCAAGAATGGTTCATTACCCTCTTTGGTTACAGTGAACCAAAGTCAACTAAAACTTTATGAATTCTGTTTGCTGTAATATACACGTAAGTTTTAGGGGATGTAGATGCTTGTGTATGGATACATATATGGCTGTGTAAACCAACTAAGAAAGAAAATGTAAAAATTCAATTATTACCATTTCAATATTTTTAAATGAAGTTATTTCATTTCAAAGTATTGCTATTAATTTAGTTTGATATCAAGAAGTGAGAAAGAAACTTTGGGAGATTGATAATACAAGTATGTATGAAAATATGAATATAAATATGAAATACTACTTTGAAATGAGATATATTTAATTGCTGGTAGAAAACAATAGAACTTCTCAGCACAATTGATTTGAAAAGAAAATTACACTTGGGGAAACCTTCTACAAAAGGTTACTACTGCTTACCCCAAAAATCTCCATGACAAGGCAAGACATTGTCCACAGTTTAACAGCCTTTCAGCAAAGCAAGTTGCTGTCAGTAATATTATTAGACGTATTTTGAGTTTATGTCACATGTTAGCTTACTGGTCCATCTTTGATTGTAAACACTTGGAAACCAGGAGACAGGAAGAACTGCTTCTTAGAGCAATCTTCCTCGGTAGCTTCCAGCCTGTCACAGTTTTGCTTTATCACTCAAGCTGTAAACTATAACCACTGTGGTACATAATCTAGCACCCTGATATCTGTGAGGATACCTACATAAAACAAAGGACTAAGGGATTAGTAAGAACTAACTGCATCACAGGCTTGGCCCACTGTCCTTACATTAGATAACCCACCAAAGATTTAATCTAAAGAGGACACAGAACATCAGTCTTATTCTAATTTGAGGTCACCTATTCTTCTTGGTCATAATAGACTATTTCTGTCTTTGGATCTCCCCCAGCACTTTGTTAGTACGTGATATTGTTAGATAGCTTACAGTAGCGAGAGCAAATAAACTGGTCCTGTGGTAAGCATTACAGTATAGGCATTGCTAATTATTTATTTCCTGCTGTTAAGCAGAAAACAGGCTTGACTGCCCTCACAACAGCTGCAGCATTACAATGTGTGAAACACTATGAACTTTATGTGCTAGCTCTCATGAAGAGCTCTGGGGGCAATGGGTATTACAAGCAGGTAGACTAGTTGTCAGAAGAGCCTTCTGAAGAGTCCTAGTGCATCAGCAGCAATTAATGCAGGTGGTATTTTAGACAAGGGAGCTAATGAGCTTTAATATGCATGCAGGTGAGGGAGTGCTGAATCAGTAGAGCCATTAATGAACCTATGACAGCCTAATTAGCTACAATTTAAAATCTATGGAATCTAATCAGAAGAGCTGAACACTGCTGCAAATCTGTGTATGAATGAGTCTTTCTAAATACTCCAATCTGTTGCTTAGTCACTGATTGATAGTAATTGCTTTTTTTCCTCTATTGTGTATAGGAAAATGCCCAATTTTGTTCTGATAGAGGAGGACACAACATTGAAGTTAAATGCCTGAGATGTTTGACTGCTTAAGTTTTAATCAGGAGATGTTTAAAAAAAATAAAAGTAAAATTAATTTCCAGCTCTGAATATAGATGATTAAAAATACACCACTAACTTTTCATGTATTTGGCTGGCAGAGATTATATGATAGTTAATCAACTCCAAATAGCTTATACGAAATTAAAGATAGAACTACAGCTGAAGTGGCATAAAATACACATATTAATATAAGAACTTTATATAGGAATTTTATTAAACTCCTTAGATAAATGATTTTTAATACAACTGAAAAAGAATTTTCCTATAAAAGGGGAACAATAATATCTCCTGAATGTTGTTATTAAAAACCTCAAAAATAATAAAAAACCTATTATGAAACATTGTATTTTCCTTTTCCAAAATCACTATGGGAAAAAGAGTATTTGGTAGTGCACAGTAGAGGAAATACACAGTACAGCTAAAGCATATGTCCAGTATTCTCAGTGACATATGAAGTATTCTAAATGAAGGTTTAAATTCCTAGAACACTATGAAATTTTCCTTGTGTTGAGGGCTCAGATCCTACTACTTTATGCAGACAAAATCCCGTAAGAATTTTCCTTTACTAGCCAGCTAGCTATCTCTTGCATTAGTACAATAGGCAGATACATATTAGATTAGTGAGTAGGAAGTTACTGAAGAAGTGAGGAAGCCTTTTTTGGCTCAACCTACCTATCCTTGGTATCCTTAGTAACATCACTGTACTGACTATGGGTATTAATAATAATCTACATGGAAAAAAGATACGTGGCTAGCATTTTAAGTCAAAGTGTTACGTGTCACTACTGATGTTTTCATGTAGATACAAAGTATTTGAACACAGAAAATGTGAGAAATAGAGTTTTCAGACATAGCTGATGTCCACAAGCTTGGAATTGCTATTTGTTGAAGCTTATGTGCACAGCAGGTTGACTAAGAATAATGAAGGTGGGAGGTGGGGGAGGGAGGACTTTAAAGACAATTTACACCTTAAAGAGGGCCTCTTTCTTCACGTGATTCCATGGTAATTGAGACCACCTGATGCTCCCAAGATCCTAGCTTCCCTCCCTTACCACCCTACAGGTGAACTAGGAAATACCCAGGGGATGCTTCTGCTGTTACAGATCTGTCATTCACCCAGTGGCCAGTCTGACCCAAACCATGATAGATTAATACTGTATAGTATTTCTGAGGAGCTATCCGCTCTGTTGCTTGTTTTCTCCACCGCCTCAAAGTGACTGGATTTCAAGTAGAAATCAGTCAAGAGAACTGCTTTGTTTTAAGCCTCTGTTTCCCAGAGTTAGTATAAAGGACCACATTTTCTGCAAGGGAGCCTCTACTGAAAGGAGGCCACATACATTTTCTCCAAGATGTTCTACAAAAGTTGAGAAGCTGAGAAGCTGAAAAGTTGAGAAGAGTGAGAAGCTGGTGAGAAAAGGCTCTACTGAGACATCTGCTACCTGACCTCGTGGAGACAAACACAGGCTTCAGGCCAGGTGTGGACTTTGAATAGCTGTTTGTGAATGTCTTTTGGATTAAGATGTACTCAGTGATGACATCTCTTAACAATTCTGAATGAAGAATAACACTGATCACAGACAAATTGTGGACAGAAGAAATGGTGAAATTCATTGAATAAATAATTTTCAAGGAATTATTTCCTCGGCTGTAATCATCATTGCCACTCACACAAGTAATTTGCTGAAGCAGCAACACCAACTTTACTGCAGATGAACGCTTCTTCTGGTGCTATGTGTTTTTGAGATCATAAAGAAATATTGAAGTCTGATTACACATATCCCAACTGCACAATTTTCTTCTTTTGACAAAGCAAACAGCCCCATTTCAATAGGTTCCATTTTATACACATTTTTTACCTTGCAGTTCTAGTTATTGAATTATACATCAGGGGGAAGAAATAAATAAGCATTGGGCCCGATCCTGACATCTTTACTCATGCAAATAAGAACTTTGCTTGAATTTTTTAATGCAGAATCACCCCCCAAGAGGTTCACTATATTTATTTTAGCTTTCTCAAAAGTAGTGAAATGTTTAAATTTCATGGACATATATGTTATAATAACCACATTGTCACACGGTAGGCTTCAGTTGAGATTCATCTTTCTCTTACTTCTCTTGGCCACTATGATTGTATATAGACACACATATCTCTATTTATATCCACGGACGTATTTACTATGTATAATGTAAGTTTATCTTCCCTGGTTTTACAGTGATGCTACTTAGAAGGGTCAATTCTCAGCTCATTATTATTTTTAAGTCCATAAATATTTTTCATGTCATTTTTTCCCCACTGTCTGCACATAAACAGATCAGAGCTTTTTATCAGTGTCATCAAAATTGTCTGAGCTACATCAGGAAGGAGAGTCCAGAGCCTGACTGCTCCAGGCCCCAGTGGGGAAAGGCAGGGATACCTAGAACAAATATGAGAGGTAAATGTCTGAGAGTAAGGCTTCCTGTTTTTATTATCATGGAAAGGCTGATGTGTTGGAATAGAAATGAGTACTGCTGGGAGAGGCCATGGAGTCCGCTTTTCTCTTTGTACAGCAGCAGTGGGCATAGTGGCTTTCCAAGGCTTGGCATGGATAAAGCAGGTAACTGATCCAGATCTGCTGGAACACAGCAGAGTCACTGCATCCTTTGCTGATCCAAGCCAGTTCCAAAACACGAAGGAGGCTTCGGGCAATCTAGATACTAAAAGTTGACAAACCTACCTCACACTGGTGGGACAAAAATCCTGGTGAGAGACTTAGAGCTTGAATGTTCATAAGGATGATGTTCATTTTACTTGCATAGTAGAATGAGGCCCCAGCATGTGCCTACCTGGTCACGAGGCAATCCTTGCCTTCTTTAAAGATACTGTGCTTCCATGCAACTGTGGGTACCACACTCAAACACAAATACAACTGAAACATATACTGCACAAGAAGATGGATTCCCAGTGAAAATCATGACTGGTTTGGAAAAGAAACTTTTAGAACAGCTCCTCTATCACTCTCTTGAAAATATGATTGCAAGAAAGAATGTAATTTAAAATATAATTTAAAGAGATCAGCTGTGAAAGATGGTGAGCTCACTGATGTTTAAACTTGAGGTATCTGGGGCCTCTCACATGCTTCTGTTTAAACGCATATTGGAGATTCTCGTTGAATGGGGCCAGTGAATGTGACTTTATGAAGAACAAAGCCATTGGTGCCTAGACCTGTCTTTATACTTCACTAATGCAATACAAGCATATAAAACTATTTTAAAAGGACTTATTTATTTTTTCTTTTTTGAAAATATTTTTATTTATTTATTTTCACACAGTGGAAATTTTATTTTTTACAGTGTTTCCTGCTGCGGCATAGTTGAATAAATTTATTTTAAGATGGTTGGTAAAGTGTACATCTCTGGTGATGCATTTTTTAATAAATCATTTTTAAGGTGGCTGTTTCAGTATTTTTCTTCTTATTTCCTGCTGTGGAGATGAGGGCTTTAATAAACAATTTTTTGAAGTGGCTATTTTTACATTTTTTCTCCTGTATCCTGCTGTTACAGTGCTGTAAGCTTGTTACATGTTCATTTGTTTTAAATAGCTGCTGTTCTCTGTTTTTTTTAGAAATTATTCTTGTACATTAGCCTTCATTTTGAGAGTTTCCTTCTCTCCTCTAAATAAAACTGAATAGGAAAATGCCATGGAACAGCTTTTAAAAAAAAATTAGCATTACAAGTCAAAAGAATAATTAATCTGAGGACTCAGTTATATTCCATACCAAGTTACAGTGTTAACTCCTAATAGGTTCACGCTTGTCACATTTGAAGTAATTTGACTAAGTTTAAGATCATTCTAATTACCTTGGTGTAGTTCAGCACAGATCGAGTGCTTACGTGGAGTTATGACAGTTTAGCTGATCCATGGTAACGTTTCAGGATGTCCTACCTCAACCATGGGTTTGAATGCCAGTCTCTGTGTAGCAAATAGTAAATGCAGTCATACTGAAACTGTTCCTAAATTTGAGTTCCACTGATTACTTTCTTGTTAATATGACGCACCTTCTAGAAATGCTGACATATTTTGTGTTGACTTTAACAACTTCTTTGAAAACTTGACCAGTTTAATATTTCATTTTGTAGTGAAAGTTGTTATTTTCATCCACAAATAAAAATGGACTTAAAAGGGTTGAATAATTTCAAATATATTTTGGGCAGGAATAAAAAGCAGAAAAAGGCAGAAGTTTCTTTTCAAAGAAAAAATAATTTCATGATTTATCAGAAAAAAACAATTAAATGAGAACTCCCGTATTCATTCAGACCCCCTAGGACACTACCAGGATTTTTTCAGTGACAGATCAGTGCTGTCAAGCCTAGAACCACTAGGAGAATGAAAAGAACAGTACAATGAGATCAAAAGACTGATGTGAGTAAGAAGAGAGGACTACAGAACTGCACTAGAAAACAAGGGAAAAGCATATAGATTTAGAATGGTGTAATTTCAGTCAACATAATCATCTACAGGGTTGACACACAGTTGAGGTTGCACATTTTGGCTCTCTTAATAGTCTCTGGACATTAACAAAGCAAAACACAAAAGAATCTCAGAAGTGTGATGTAGTCTAGCCATTTCAGATACCTATCTTAGAATGGGATGGTTGCTCTCCAGAGGCATTGCTCACTACAGAGAACACCTGGATGCTTAACTTTAGAACAAGTGAATTTAGGTGAGACAAACCTCATCTTTTAATGCAATTGTGTGAACCTGGAGGCCTTCCACGAGAAAGAAGAGCAGTTAAAGTGACTAGCATTGTCTAAGGCTACATCTTATATTAGGTCCATCTTCTGTGTTTTGACTATGCTGGTTCACTGACTATGAATGAAGTTCTGGCAATATTGAACTGAACAGAAGCTTCAATGTAGTTAGCATTAATAGTCATTTTAGATAGTTAGTCTCACTGCCAGTTTCCAAGGGATAGCTTGATTCACCTGACTTCTGCTTCTCTGATAAGCAGTAGCTTATTATGGACCATAGTTTGCCTATTGTGGATGCACAGTCTGGTTTTATCCTTTATATAAACAGTTATTGTATAGTATATAAACCACTCCTTGAACAGAAGTAGTCATAAATAGCACAGTGATCTGTCCTAATAACAAGTTTTCAGGCAGCAACTCTGGCCAGAGAAGATTAGGACAGAAAGGAAACTCCCTCACTGCTTGTCAGATATTACACAAAGACTTTGAATCAGAACACAAACATCAATACTCTTTATCTCAAGGGTATGGTCTTGCAGGCTAAGAACTTGAATGACTACAGTTCAATTTATTGACCCCTGCCCTAGTTTGACATTGTTTTTTATCTCTCTAAAATATATTTAACTATGGATTAGATCATACAGCACACTGAAGGGAAGATACCTATTCAAATACACCTGTATTCATCTGTTCATACTTTGCTACAGTGGGGTTTCAAGTCCTTTGTACAGGGTAAAGAGCTGAAAAAATAGTTTTCTCTGAAGAGGTTATGTTGTGCTAAAACCCAGTCATAAAACTTGCTTGGAGAAGACAGCCAAAGCTTTGCCTTTTATGTACAAAACAGTCTTCATAATTGCTACTTTGCATTTGCAGAGTATTTGAAGAATCTGTGAAAATAAAATGCTTTTAAAAGCATTTATTAGCCTTACTTTCCGTTTTAGTTCCTATCCTCATAAAATTAACTCCTCAAACTCATTTAATGCAGCATTGTCTGTAGGTAAATGAAAGACATTTGCTGTGTATCTGGCCCTTTCCATAAGCGCAAAAAAAATGCTTAGTAATTCAGATTATGTGTACATTCTGGCATCAAATTAATGCAGATCAAAAAGTGGCTTCACTTGTTGCCCAAATCCTGAGGTGATTAAAGTAAAATTCTAATTCAAGTTTTGAAGTAGTTTATTTTCATTACAAACAATGTGAAACTTTGTGTTTCCCAGTCAATGTAAGAGGAACATTTCTACTGACATCTGAAGAGCAGAACCGCTGGAGGTGGAAAGGGAGTGAGAAAAGAGGTAGTGATAAGGTTGTTTCATCAGAAGACCCTCAACTTCAAAAAAGGAAGTGGAAACAGACATTTTGACAGCCAAATCATCTGGCAAAAACTTCATTTAAACGAAAGTTCCAAAAAAGAAGTGAAATAATTCCTCAAATATAAACATACTGTTCAGGACGAACTCTTCCTGATGATCTCTTCTCAGCTTGAGCCAAAGTGCTGTGATTTCTTATGTGGACCTCAGTCCTGCCCTAATTCCCATCGTTTGGTCTATAAAATTTCTTGGTACTTCAGAACGCTGCATTTTCTACATCTGTATTTCATGATGAATATATTGGCAGAATCTCAATTTGTTTGGTTTTAGCCTATCTGCTTACACTTCTTATGAAATGAAGTGTTAGTTACTAAATACAATTGGAGGGGTCCACAGATTATTACATATTTTGCTATGTTATCAACAGCTAGTCATACATAGGGCATGAATGCATATGCTTTGATTCTACAGGAAACCAAGAGAAAAAAAAACCTGCTTATTGGGGAAAATGTGTACGTTGGTACTCTGGGAAAAAACAAGTGCTTGAATATCACTGTGATGGCAGATTACCGGACATCAGAGTATGTGCCAAGACAACTTTCTCTGAAACTTTTGAAATTTGCTTTGTTTTTATGTACTGTGAACATCTTGCTTGTTTGGGACAAGATATTTTGATATCATTTTTTGGCTAGAAAGAAGCATTTATTCTAGACTAGGTGGGAAAATTTATCAACATATGAAAGAAACATTTTACGGACTTACTGAAATATTGAAGCTGTGACTACTGCCAGAGACATGATTAAAAATATCCAAATTTTTCAAAGACTGGAGCTATCATTGCAAAGCAAACAAATTTGAGCCACTAATAATACCAAGCATTACCTTGTGCTGCCTCTATCTTTCTTTTTTATTTTTTGCCTCACTTGAATATGAAGATATCCTGTGTGATTGAACTATCGAGTACTGAAGAGTCAGCATTGCTGCTGCACTTGAAAGAGCTACATTGAGAACTTTATTATGCACATCTGAAAAGCAAAATCAGTAATTACAAACAACTTACAGGACAGCTGAATGTAGTTAAATCATTTACTTGCAACACTCCCACAGTCTTAAAATGCTTTAATATATAAAAACATATCCAGCAGCTGCAGTGCTTTTATCTGACAGGCTTTCTCTCTTAAGCTTATGGAAACTCATTTTTATAGAAAGGTGTATGTGTTCCTTTATAAGCAAAAGGTAGCCACACGTGAAAGGACATCTGTCTGTTTGGTAGTTCCTTGAAGCTGCTTTGATCATAGCCAATAGAACAGAGAACTGTAACATAACGCAGACAGTGTTTCCTTCATCAGCTTACAAATCACTGTAGAAATTGCCTATGTGAAGGGGACAATAAGGCTGTTATGTCATAATGAACTGTTGAAATAGCATTAAAACATACTACTACTAGTGGGTAAGAGAAGTCTGAAGAGACAAAGATAATCAGAGATGCATAGACCTCTCTACAAAACTCTCAACATGTCTACAAACATGTGATCTCTATCTCCATCCTTCTCTATATATATCTGGGTTTGGAATTTTATTAGAAGTCATAAGAACCAGGAGATTTACATACCTTTCACACGGGAAATGTTTGGGTATAAAAAAGTTAGGAACATTTTTCTATGAATAGATGTCAATTCTTATTTCACAGTTTCAATGTTGAAATTTTTTGAATATCATGTACTGGTGCCTTCTCTGAGGGACACTTATTTCTATTTTAAAGTCAAGCCCCTGAGCTCTTTGAAATGTGTAGTTATGCAGGAAGTAATCTGCTGGAGGCTTTGAGACTTAAAGCCCGTAACCTTGGGAGATCCCACGTCTGCCTTTCAGCCAACAGTGTACTCTGAAGTAGAGCTGCATTAGCAGCTGTAAATTCAATCTCACTGTAGTTTAGTCACTCTGTTCTTCTTCACTGGTAATTACACCATGGGAAATAACTATTTAAATGGAATCCTGTGCTACGATTACATTTTTCAAAAACTGATTACAACATACAAGACAGTTTTCAATTTAAACTTCCAAGTTTTAATTCAAAACAACTTTATAGTAACTATTTAGACCTGAGAATGTGCAGACATTAAAGTGAGGCAACTTACATTCCAGTTATTTGTACTGCTTCTTTATAAAAATATTTCTAGGATTTCTGAAGATTAAATTCTGCCAACCAATGACTAATCATCAGAGCTGGGTAAATATTTCATAATGAGCAAGTAATTTGAAAAACTCTGCCCTTTTAGTGAACTGCACACATGCCTGTTTGAAATTTCTTAAAATAGATCCTGATATCCACATGTTAAATTTTATCTGACTTTGCAAGTAAATCTACATGGCCATACCAAAACTCTGGTATGGTGCTTTGTGAGGTAAATGTTTAGAATTGACTGCAGGGGTGACTTATTTTCCTGACCTATGCACCACATGCCCAAGAGCCAAAGTATTCTGTTTAGCCAACAAACACGGGACCCTTACTGCATACTGCAGGCACTTTCAGATACTGTGGGAGCAATTCATAGAGACATTCACCAAAAATTCCCAGTGATTCTACCGTTCTACTCTAGGATGAAATTAGTCTAGACTTGTGGTTTGGACCAGGGAATAAGATGGTGATATTTGCCTCAATTACTGCTGCTGGATCACTGCCTTCTGCAATCAGGTATTTAGACCACCAGAGTCCTAAGATGGGAGGTGATGGAGAGTTTTACAATCCAACAGTCACGGCTTGGCTGTCCTGATACATTCAGTTGAAATGTTAAACCTGGGTTCATTTCACCCATTTCTGGTTGCTACAGAGGGAAGTAATATAAAAAGCAAGGCAATGAACTACAGTATTCTGTAATGTTAAGATTCAATACATTATTTTAAAGAGATACTTTCACTGTGAAAGAGGTCTTAAAGAGTCACATTTATTGTCTTACTTGATTTTAAAAAAAACTCTTTAGATGCCATAGACAAGAATGTATTTTGTCTTATTTATATATGATGATAAAAGTGGTTTTTGAAAGATGACTCAATAAAGAAAAAAAGATGATTAGAGGAATGAAAAATGAAATGGTAAATATGATCAATACCAACTACTTTCTGAGAACTCCTCAAACTTTCTGAGTTTATTCATTTAGCATATTACTACATAGATAAGGTCTATGGTAGCATAGTTATGAATTTACTCTTTTTTCACTTGAATCAGATTACTGACTTCAGTGGAGTATTTCTTGGTTTATACTGCTATGAAAGGAGAATTGGTTTGGTGTATCAGTTTTTACCATCTTGTTGTGTGGCAATTTATTAACTGTAACTGTAGAACATTTTGTAACAGTCTGGTAGGATTAATAATTACTTTATATCTAATCACCAAAAAATTATTTCTAAGGATTGCATATAATAAACTTCATACTGAAGTGGTATTAGACCAAAAAAAAAAGGGGAAAGAAGTGTTTTATTTTTGTAACTATACACAGCAGAATAATGTATTATCTTTGGCTTGTGTACACTGACAGATCATTTTCTATTTATCTAAGATGATATGGCATCTCAGGTAAAAAAACCAAAGAAATAAAAATTAAATAGAAGTACAATGTAAACTCAAACAGTGAGCAGATGTTCCGTGAAAAGTATAACATACAATGCCATTATCAGTAAAAAAGGTCATGGGCTTGATTCCTTACCCTTAACGGACCAATCTGATCAGACCCATCTGTGTCAAATCCTCCAGGCAAGGATATTTTATTGTTGAATGGCATTTGTCCAGTCAGCAGTGAAATGGATACCAGCAAGAGCCAAATAAAGCAACAGGAGGTCACTCATCAGATATCCTGGAGACCTTCTGGCTTAGGGGCATTCCTCTGTAGGAGATTTTCACCACTTGCCTGTCGTAACACAGCATGCATGGGTCCATTTGTAAAATAAACACATTCATTGCAAAAACTACTCTGAGTGAAGCTGCTATTGCATATTTTAGTAGGGAATCATAATCATGAACCCTGTTCAAGCAACTTCAGGGGAACAGGGCTTTACAAGTCATATGTAAAAATTTATCTTTGTGGAGACTTTCTAGAAGTTTCTAAAATAGCATTTTGACAGAAAATTAAAAAAAACCCATACAGTATTTTATGAAATACCGGTACCAAAGTCATCAACCCTAGACCTCCTAACTGGACTCCATTCTTATTCTTTGGTATGGATGAATACTGGATGTGGAGATGAACCTATTCAACATAATTTGCTAACATGTTTACTCTCTCATTCCATCCAGAGTATTTGATAGTAGAATTTTTTCCAAGACAATTCACTGCAGATGGAAACTATTTCTGTTCACCTCGGACAGGTCTTCACAAAGATGTTAGAGTCAAATCCTAATTCAGCATTAGATGTGTGCATATCTTCAACTTTTAGCACCCAAGCAATGGGGTTTAGGTTGGGCTGATGATTTTGAAGTTTGATATGTCATTTCTTATTACAAACATTATTTTCTAAGCTTGTTTTTTGTTTCTTTAAAGAAATGTAGAATTCTCTCCAAAATAGGCTTTCAAATAGGTAAAATGAAAAGTTTGGATTCAAATGAAAAACAATGGGAAAAGCTAGAAAATACAAAAAATTATTACAGTTCAATTAAGGCTGATGATCTGATCTGGAATGACTTGTGGTTAAAATATTTCCTTGGTAGTCACAAAGGTAAGGAACAAATAAACAAAAGGAGATTTAAATGCACTAAGTTCAGGTGCACATCATAAATGTAATTTACTTTATTAAAATCTGATTGAATTAACACAGTAAGAGATAAATAGTAAAATTAAAATAAGCTAATTATGAAGAAGAATTTCATGTCATATTTAGCCATGTAATAATATTTTTATCCTTATTGAAAGGGACAGTGAGCAAGGTACTTGGCAGGAGTTCTCCAGTAAACCACAGAGAGTCTGTAGTCTTCAGACTATATTTTAATACTCAGAATATTTGGTGTTTACAGATGGGAAAATAGTGAGTATCTATGATTCTTCTGGAAAGGAGCATGGCATGCCATTATAATGCAGTTCTTTCCTCATTCATCTAAGAAAAAGGCTGAGGAGCAAACTAATTTGCAAAAAGTAAGGTGAAGAAAAGTATTTCTTCCTCAAACTGAGGCTCCCCTGTAGCTCACCACCACCACAATATAAGGAAGAAGATGAAAATTAAAGTAAATCCAGGGCTGAGAGTCAAACTGAATACACTGATGTCAACAATAATTCAAAAGGATATACATTACAGGTTTTTATTGTCAAGCAGGTGTTGGTCTTCTGCCATTAAAAAAAGCTGTGAGTTAGTTAATTATACAATGGAGTAATGAGGATGTTAACTAAAACTTTGTTTCCATTACAGCTGATTACACAGCTTCCAGCATCCTAATAATAGTCCACCCTAAAAAATCTAAAAAATACCAAATTACGCAAATTATCCTCAGAACAATTTATCTCTTTAAATAGGAACATAACAGTAGAAGTTGTTAATAAAATGAAGGAAAAAAAGTCAGATAAAGCTGTGAATTTGAATGGATTCTCAGCAGTACATTATAAGCCGTGCCCATCTCCTCCCACTCCTCACTGATTCTTATGACTTATTTATTTAGTTTTCTTCCACATAGGAGCTGGATATCACAATATGCCTACGAGAAGGTCATTTAAGAGACAAATGTCCCAGCTACACATTTCTTCCCTCCCTTTTACTAAGTATAGAGACATCACCCTTACCCTAGGAAAGGTAGTCTCCTATTCCACTTCACAAATATTTAATTGGTTTCTATGGGGACAGAAGTAATTTGTTAGGATGACCATAAAGGCACAAAGTACCAGTAAAGTCTGGTACTTTTTGCTAGGATTCATGTAATTCTTTCAACAGATACAGAAAAGGCATTTGACTGGATTGGGGGGCTGGCTTTATTTATTTTGAAAGCACTAAATACCTGGCACATGCCTTGTGGTCCACTGGTAGACAATTCATATCAGTTTTCCTGCTTATCCCCTGCTCAGTTCAGCATGAGTCTCAGTCACTCTCAAGGCTACAGTCCCAAAAGAATTGTCATCTAGATTCAGTATGGTAATAGGTAAGAGACATCAGAAAGGGATCTGGGAGTCTGAGTGTGACGTGTTGGCTCCAATAACAGTACATGGGGAAATTTTGGCATTTCCAAATGGAAGCCCACTGGAGAAAGGGCCAGCTCACATCAGCTTAGCTTGTAGTTGCCTAAACTAGCAAACAAGGAGAACGGGACTGTATTTTTAATCATGATCACTCTCTTAAGACTGCCTGTAAGTAAACTCGATCTTCTTATCAAACTTCTTGAACTTTTACGGAAGTCAGATGCCAAAAAATGAACAAAGGCACATAAAACCATGCTTTTACAAGAAAAGAAAATATATTTTTGAGTGGCACGTATCCACTATTTGTATAGAATAATCTGGTACTGAACACACTCATTCAAAACCCGAGTGCTCTTAAGCTTGATGAGATTTGGACTGCATATCTCTCCTCAGGATGATGCTTTTCCAGAGGACAGTAGAACGTATTGGAGTATAACACTTCCTACTCATAGTTGAAGTTACCTAGCAAGGAGAAAGAAAGGTAAAAAGTGCACTGGATCAGAGACGGATTACAAAGCAGTTTTATAAATAAAAGTTTTTTTTACCATGTGGGTGGTCAAGCACTGAAACACGTTACCCAGAGAGTTAATGAAATCTCAATCTTTGGAGATATTCAACACTCAGCTGGACATGGCCTTATGTGACCTGCTTTAACTGGACCCAGCTGGAAGAAATACACTACAGGACCCCCATAGGTCCCTTCCAACCCAAATTGTTCTGTGATTCTAAGACTAAACATGACTCTGTAGTCCATTGTTCAGGATATTTAGCTTGGAAAGAGCCATCCTGAGTTTAATTACTGATCTCCAATTTCTATTTAAATTAAAATATTTAAATACAATATATATATATTCAATATGAAACTATAATAATATAAAACTAGAGAAGAATACAGGAGAGACGTCTTCTCCATATCAGTGGAGTGGACTAAAGTTTCTGTCCTAATCTCTCTGGTGTAATCATTTAAAAAAAAAGATCAAAAGTGATATCCTAAAATAATCTAAAATAGAAAGAAGGATGCTTGCGTAGGAGATGCTTGCAAATCTCCTTCAACAGACCTGGCTATTCATACATTTGCTAATTGTTTTAGCCACTGGGTGAAACGGTGAAAGCGGAAAAGTAAACCCTCCATTATTGTGCAAGGCCTCATCCTGTACCTCTGTTCTAAAAATTTTTGCTATATTTGGAAATGCAGGAAGAAAAGTTAGGGCAATAGTTATTCTGAGAATCTCGGTGGAATTTAGACATGACATATGGTGCTTTCTTCCTTGGCACTGTCAATCTTTAAGCATTCAGAGCAGCAGAACTTCATAAAAGGAAAACTCAAAACTTGTTCCTATTACTTGGTTCATCAAGGTTACTCAGGTTTTCCTGTATTTCATTCTTCTGTACTGAAAATACATCCAAACTATTTACCATTAACAAGTTTAATAATTTAATTAATACCTTGTTGTAACCCCACAGCTCTTCTTCATTTAGCTGGTTGCTTGTTCAGCTTATTATTCTTGTACTAATCACCATTTTTGCCTTCCTAATTGTTTCCCACATGGCAAGTATCAAATGATAGATCCAAGTTGTCTGCGGCCGTCATATATTTTCTCTCTGTAGAAAGCCAGTAACTTGCTCAGAGAAAACCACCAAGTCAGTCTGTCATGATCTCCCTCTAGTAAATCAGCATTACATTTAATGTTATTTTTCTGTTTATCTTAATTTGATATGTGAACCTTTGCTGTAGAATACACTGTACTATCTTGTATGGTATAGAAATCAGATGGCTTATATTCTGTTTCTTAAATACGGGTACAATATTGTCATTCCATTGTCGTACAACAGTGTTGCTGACCTGACAAACGTATTAAAAGCTTGTGAATGAATCTTTGATTTCATGTGATAGTTATTTCAGAAATCCGGTACGGTTATCACCTTGTGCCCATGCTGGAGTATATTAAGCATTTTGAATTTTCTTTCACCCGATTATGAGAATTTCTGTTTCTTTGAATTCATTCCTATTAGCCATCTTATGATGTCCTCATAAAAAATAAGAAAAAGATAACTAAATTATATTTAATATCAATGTAATATTCTCTCTCTGTGGCTCACTTCAGCTTCATTCCTCATCATTCACGTGTCTAACATTTTTGTTTATAAGCTTTATAAGCTATATCTCAGAATTTTTTTTTGTAATCCTACTCTCCATGGACTTTCATTATGAAACAGCTTTCTTTGCTAATGATATATTTTCCATTCAGAAGGGATGAGAAAATTCTCAAGGAATTTAAAGAAGATACAAGTTCTTTGGGGTTTAAAGTAAGTATCAAGAGTTACAATGTAATACCTCTCATTAGAATAAACCTGAAAAGCATAATCTGATTAGTATATAACCTTTCAAAACAGTGGAAAGGGCTTTAAATTCTTAAAGGACTGAAATTAATATCCAACGTGTAAGATTTATATGACTGGAGTTTTATCCTATTTGTAAATATTGCTAAGGGTTTTCCTAACATTACATAGCTTTCTTCTGAGCTCAAAACATATTGTGATTAGCGCTGAAATGATTATGACAGTTCTATTCCAAAGCAAATTTTAAGGCACCAATAAATGTTTTATTCTTCCTTCAAAAAACCCCACATATTTAAACAAGTGAGAAAACAGAATTGTCTTAAAGCAAAACCACACTGACAGTTTGGTTTAGACCCCAAGCAAGAACATGCTAGACTCAGGACAAGTTTGTGCTCAGCCTCATTCCCATTACAATTTTTCATGCCACGTTTCTCTAAATCAGAATAAGGAGAGACTTCGATCTAAGTTTTCGTAACTCCAGGCAAAGATATGCACACAACATGTTAAGCAGAATGGTATATAAAGTATGCAAATCTCTGTCTTTCTTTTAATTGTGTATATTCCAGTGTACTCTGCGACACATAAATCTTGAAGGCAAGGAGCCTATACATAACCAAAACCTAATACTTGTAAAACAATGCGGTTGGGAGATATAATTCATTGGTTTAAAACTGGTTCAAATTGAACCCTGTGGGTCATTTTGGCAATGAAAAATATTTCAATTATAGGTTGAACTTATTGAAAATGTAATATTTAATTTAATTTTCAGATGGAAAGTAACTTTTTCCCAAAAATGAATCCTTAAAGAAAATTTCAGTTTTGAGAAATATATATTTTCTCTCAGAAGATCGTTCATGTGGTGCTTTCCTCATCAGCTTTAACACAAATTAACTACTAAAGTTTTTTTTCCATTGATATCTGTAAGGAAATTATTAACAACAGAATTTTTATGATTTCTCAACTTCTCTTTTTCCATTACTTCCTCTGCTGACCTTTGAACATGTCTATATTTTCACCACCTATAATTATTTATTTGTATTACAACGGTGACTACATGTTTCAAAGTGAAACCATACTCACATTGTATTGGACACTTTACTGCTATACAAAAGGAGCACTGGGTTTGGAAAGTTACTCTTTATATGGCAAAGGCAAAAGACGGTCAGGAAAGTAGGCGCAGAAGACTTGTTAATCACCTGCAGCATCTCTGGCAGTAGAGGGTAGATAAACCAGCTCAGGAAATCAGTGTAATATTCGATAGACTACACTTTGGTATTTGAAATGCTATTTCTTGGCACAGAGAACGTGCATCACCACTGGTCCTAGCTGCTAGTTCTTTACTTCTGCCAGTGCTGAATTTCCCAGACATGGCTGAATTCATTCTTGCCAACCTTGTTTCCAACACAGAAACTTTTTGCCTTTTTTGAAAGAACTTCAATTAGAAGGAAGAGCAAACAATAGATATAAAAAATTCAGCTCCATCAGAGTCAGAGGTGGCTCATATTGACATGAATAGACACAGTTGGGTCAACACTCAGTGCTTTTGAAAAATCTCACTTTTCAGATGGTGTGTGAACAAAGGAGGATTTTGTTTCTAAACTGCTAAGTAGTGAATCACAACAAAAATGAAAGAAAAAAGAGACAAAACCAGTCTAATCAAAAACAAATGGCATTTTATGAACAAAATTGAGTGGATCTGTTTAAAACAAAGCTTATAATTTCAGTAATTGTGCTCTGGAACATGTTTTTATTTCTGTTGATATACGGCTTCAGTTATGTGCAGCTGAGAGTCACTGTGCTGACCTGTGTTGAGAGGATGGTAAGGAAGCATTAGATACAAACTACTTCAGGCTTTTGTTATCCATCCTTCCTATAAAACTCCAACAGGAAAACCTCTGAAGTTTTCAAATGCAGTAACTAAAGTGGAAATGGAGACCTACCGTTCAGTTCTTATTGACTAAGGTGATATAGATTCAATATATCAATGGAAAAGCATTATTGTGTTGTCGGGAGTGCAATGGCTAACGTTGCAAAAGTTCCTAAATTGTATACTACTTCAAAGAACAATAAAATGCAGTTGTTGTAACGCCCCACATCCCTAATTATCTTAGAGAGATTTTGATTTGTAATACTTGCCTCTGTCTTAATGATAACATAATAACAACAATAGAAGTGTAAAAATGTGTTTGTAGTGACCTGTATGTTCTCGGTAGTCTGTAAAAATTTAATATAAATAGAGCTTACCAAGACGCCTGGGCAGGAAAAATCTCTGAACCTGTAACTTGCACCCTGCACTTTTTAACCTCTTTGTCTCCCTTTGCATTTGCAAAGTCCTTCTTGGTAAATATCGGTAACTCCAACATATTTACCCTGTTTGCATGCTTCTCTCATCCCTCCCAAAACAACATATTGGGATCTAGTGTCTGTGTGTTTGGTTGTGACCTACTGACTTACACACATGAATCTGTAAGAAACTCAACTCTTGCAAAGCTGTCTTTTCTAAAAGTAGTTTGAGTCTCCCTGTACTACAGTGCAGCCTGCAACATTGGCTTGTTTGTAAATTTAGCTGAGCTAGATTTAATCTAATTAGGTCAACTACTGATAGCCTGAGCACCATGAGCTTTGGTGAGGGCTTTGTAAGTCTGACCTGCATCCTGGGAACAGGTTCTTTGGTTGAAACTTGTCTCAGTGTTGACTTATTACTGTTGGTAACACTTTGTATAAGCTCAGGTGCTGAGTGTGGTGTCTGAACCTCCATAACACTATTGTGTTACAGGGCATAGTTAACTGATGATTGCATTATCTTCTCCGATCTTTTCACCTGATGTAGCAGAGAAGACATACACATGACTGTCTCTAACCTATTATAATGAAAAGATGAAGATAAAAGACAGCAAGAGAAGTAATCAAACATTTTTTGTTTGACTTTTATTAAAACTACTTTATGGAGCTTTACCATCTTAACTTGAGAAGGTTATTGTTTTATGTATAAACAAAGATTTGTGAAAATCAATGACATGATAGAGTAATACTAGCTCATTCAGTTAACCGATCCATGAACATTGCTTTTGCAGGTAGAAATGAGTGTTTTCTGATGTTTAGATTTTTTGATTGTCACAAAGGTATCTTTGCCTTTGCTCCTACAAATGATAAAATCTGGAAGAGTAAAAAATGCATTTTTGAGTGAAATTGATTAAGGTTATTTTTGTAATTATACATGAGCATCTTACAAAATGTAAGTATATATGACCAAAACAATAAAATATGTATGTGGAAATTATTTTAAAATTTATTTTACATCATTTTAAATTAAGGACAAATATACAAAGTAGCTAGTTCACAATGAGTCCAAACATAAGGGAGTTTTTTGTAAATTCCTGGTATTAAAAAATAAGCAGGTGGAGTTATAGCATGAAATCATCAACATATTTCAATTCAAAGTGGCCAAATGATTAGTTCAAAGATTTAATAAAATGTACATAAATAAACTAAAACAGCACAGTCAAATTTCTGTAAGATCCTATATTGTTCCTGAAGTATTCAAGATCTCTGCAAAATTCGTTTAAATTAGATGACACCTTTAAAAATCGTTAGCTAGGGAGAACCCAAATATAACATAAGCTGTTTTTTTCCTAAGAAAAGCAACTTAATAAATGCTATCTGATGTTACCTTGTGCAGAATTTTGTGTTTCTGCTTAGAGTACTTACCTAGGTGAAACAAGACAATTAAAAGCAAGTCCAGTGGCAGCAACTGAGACAGGTAAAAAAGTGGACTTTTTTAAGTAAGCAGCTCTATAATTTTTGGTGCAATGATCTGATCTCTTAAGAGGAAATTCTTCTGTTCACAGTTGAAGCTAGGAACTTACATTTATGACATCAAGCTGTTCTGATCTTTGTTCTCATTGCAGTATGCTTTTGAAAATGAATTATTTTAACTGTCCTGTGTTTTAAATTGAAGAACTAATAAAACATTAAGATTTTTCATTGTTTTAATTCCTAAAACTTGTGTGCTTGCATTGTATATTTCATGCATAATAGGTGTGTTTTTTTTCTTTTGCAAACAAAGTCAAGTAAGTCACAGTAGGGAACAGCAGATTTTTTATAAAGCTAAGAGATTTTTTAAGTAGTTTAACCACGTATAGACTTTTTGCACATGGGTGAAATTTAATTCTCATTTAGCAATACTGTGAATCTCTACTGACTATAGGACTCAAAAGAAAATCACATGCATGGAGGGGAAAGAGGCAAACCTTATTATCTAAAGGCTCAAATGATTATTTTTTTTTTTTGTGGAAGACACAATTCTCTGAATAGAGAAGGTTTTTTTTTTGTTATTGTGCTGGTAGTGCATGAGATGTGTCAACAGATTAAGAAGGTTCTTCTTTTCTTCTTATCTTTTTCTTTTATTTTTTTTTGTTGGGTTTTGTTTTGTTTTTTATAGAAAGCATAGAAAATTGTGTTTCAAAAATTAAAATGTTCGGGTAATATCAAAATTAAGTACAGAAAAGTTAGCAAATGTCAGAGCTGCAGTTCCTTGTGCAAGCTAAAATGCATTAGTAGTATGTACTAAGAAATACATTATTTTTCCATGAGATGTGCATAGTTACAATTTTGGAAAGAAATATTTTGAAACCAGAAGCTGAAACTTGTAATTTGAAAACGTCAAAACAAAACCTTTCAGCTACATACATTTAGAAATATAAACCAAAAATATTTTGAAGCAAAAAATAGGTTGAGTTGATCAAAACTGAATACACAAAATATCTCCCAGCTCTCAGAGGGATCTCTGCACCATGACTCAGAGATGATGAAAGTCTAAGTTTTGTCACAAAGACAGTTAAACAGAGTTTTTAGTCCTTCCTCAAATACCAAGTTTTTTTTTTTTCTGGTTTATACTTTAACTGACAATGAGTGTTTGACTTAAAACACTCAACAGTCTCTTTTCTGTAGATTTTTTTTTCATGAAACAATATATATTTATGTATGTAATAAATATGGGAAGTAAGCTGTATGCTGAATACTATCATGATTTGGCTGTGTTATGAGGTTGCATGCATTAGACCCTATATCAATTCAACATGTTCTGTAGTTTTATTGGTCAAGGATTTTCTCTTTAGGAGAGATAACAGTCTCAGTATATTTTACAAGGTGGTTGAAGTAGAAAGATACTTTCTCTAATCAGCTTCAGATTGTTTCTACTTCACTTTCAAAAGAAATTTGCCTGCTATTTTGCATACTTTATCAGCTAATAAATAATTTTTTCAAATTCTGTTCTGCTCACAGAATAATTATTTTGCATTTTTCGCACAGTACTTTTTACTGACTTAGGGTAGGTAGCCCTGATACCTTTAATGGTTGCTGACAGATGTTGTGAACTATCTGAAAAAGAAATAAATACCAGCACATTTCAAGGTTTCTTCAAAAGAGGTTATTAACAGGGATACAGGGAAATGTATAGAGGTTTGGTCACAGGGGATGCAAAGGCAGTAAATTCATTCTGTGTTTGCACTCAGAAAGACAACGAATCAGGAATAAATTCTGAATCCTGGCAAAGCTTTCAGATCTTTCAGGTCTTTCAGTGACTTCCGTTCTGTACTTCACTTTCTGCTGCTTCTGGTTTGCAGAAAGTAAAAGCACCTTGTGACCTAGAGTCACTGAGGGAGAACAACATATACAGAGTAAAGGAAAAAAATTACCCTTCAAAGCTACTGGAAAGGGTATTGCTGAGACACTTCAAAAGAAGGCCCAAAGGGTTAAGCTTTTCACTTCATTAAGTTTAAGCTGTTCCCTGCCTGAAACCTTGCAAATTTCTGATAAGAGTTGTAAAAACCAGGTGTTTGTTCTAAAACTACCCTACCATAGCAGTGAATATTTCCCAGATAAAAATTAATGAAGGGAAAACTCATAAATGTGTCAGAAGAAGATAATTATTATTTCAGATGTAAGCCAGATGCTCTCCATTGCAAATCAAGTAGGAGTAGGAGTCTCAATTTACAAAAGACTTCTCCAATCATGAAAAGGAAGAGTCCTCACTGGTAGAATCTAGGTAGTATAAATCTAACCAAGAAAGATCCCACTCAGTTCCAGGATGTCACGATGTGAAATGAAAGAACTTGTTCGTATTGTACTCATGAGCATGCTGACATCTTGGCACATGGATTCTTGGGTGGCTCCCTAAATTTGCTTCAGATCATGTTGTTGTTCCATTCCTTGAACCAGACATATATCAGCTAATTTAGAACTCTTCTACAGCTTGTAACGCTAGTCATTCTGGATAAATTTTATTGCCACCATAAAAAACCCCAAAAGTTAAGTTTTATTCAGATGGTTTTGTTCTGAATGCAATATGCGTTTGATTATTTATGCATATTTGTATTTCCATAGCCAGAATTTTTGAAAACAAAAGATTATGCAGTGAGTTATAACCACAGACTGTTCAATTTAATTATTATTATGGCACTGGAGACCAGCTTGATGATGAGTCTCTTCACTGTCCCACCTAGTCCACCTACATGAGATTTTTTAAAAGTATACATCAGTGGAAACATCAAAAGAAAGTAGTCTTTTTTGGGATTCCCTTTGTGCCTTTTCCTTATTGCGTGCGCGCACACACACACCCTCCTGTTTTTCTGAAGTTGTCATTTTGTTCTGGTCTTCCTTTTTCACAGACAGCATTACCAGTGTCTTGCAGCACCATGCAAAGCCCCGGATCTGCCCCAGTAATACCACATGGTCATCCTGTTGGGCTGGAGCAGGATGCAGGAGCCTCTCACTCCAGCTCACTGGACTGGGCTCTTCTTTGCAAGTTTGCACCAGGGGCCCCTAGAAGGGGTCTGTAGTCCTTGGGCATGTTCCAACTCGTCCGCGTCCTGTCCTCCGTCCCCCTGTGGCACCTGTCCACCCTCTTGACATTCCCACAACTCAGACGTGCCATGGCTTGTTCTGCAGCCTGCTAAAGTGGGGACCCTGAACCGGTCGTTTACTTGTAATTACTTTCTATTCATAGTTAAGCTTTAATTATTAATTCCGCTAGCTCTTATTAAGACCAGTTTAGCCATTTTGTACCTATGTTTTTATGGCTATATAGATTTAATTTCTATTGTTTTATAAATGTGTGTATGTATATAAACATGATATATTTGAACATATATGTAAATAGTGTCTCTATCTATAATTACATATAATATGTACATACTTGTACACTCCTTAATGTATGCTTTATGTGTATGTATTGTATGTATTTTATATAGATGTATACATTTTTACATCTGAGCACTTCCTGGTCCAAAGGAAGCGGGCAGCCAGTCACAGGGCTGCCCGAGAACATGTGGGTATGAAAGTGTCCAGAAATGGTCATCAGCCAATCACAGAGCAGTATGACGTTTAACAAAGTGACGGCTGCCTGCCCTAAAATGGTGGCCAAAACGAAATGGCTGTCCCCCGTGTATACAGGGGATGGGCCTTCCGGGGCTGATGTACTTCCTGCTAAACTGGTGGCGGGTGTCTGGTCCTGCCAGCCAATCACAACAGACCACGTGACCAGAAGAGGGAGCGCCTTCCAGGGCAAATGGCTGCTGAGGCTGCTGGGAAGGGGACAGGACTTCTGCTGGGAGGTGGGGATGGGGCACCTGTCCCTCTGTATCTCCTGTGTTCGTGGTACCTACGCTAGTCACACCCTCGTTTCCTACTAGCCCTGGCCTCAGTCTGCATACTGAGCAGACCTGGGTCCTCACCACATTCATTGGTGGTAAGTGATGTCTCTTGACTGTGAATGAAATTATAGTGGTTCTCATCTGCTTCCTAGTGCTGTTCACATTGTCAACATTGCCTTTTGCCTTCTAAGGAGATGTGGTCTACCTAGACTTCACGTCAAACTGGCAAAGAAAATAGCACTTGCACTGACAGAGTTGATGTTCTTTCTGCCCTGGAGATATAAATTTCAATCTAGTGGAGTTCCTGCCACTTTTCCGATGAACATTACAGTCAGTTAAGGATGGTAAGAAGACATGTCAAGCAACTGAAACATAGCAGGAGTAGTATAACTACAGTTTCTGGGACTTCTGAAAGGCTACCAGGAAGATTTTCTCTTTCCAGGGTATATTAGCTCCAAATAACATGTTTAAATTGTTCATGATAGGATTTATTCTCTATTCATTATACTTGCAATTCTTCCATTGACACTAATGGGAATTTGCATAGGTATGAGGGCATAAAGTAAGGTCTTGTATTCTGCTCCCCTTTTCTGTACAGTACAATGTTTCCATTGTAAGGAAGAAATATATTAGTTTTTCATTTTTAAGAAGAAATATTTATTTTCAGCAGAAAGCAATATGTTTCACTTAAAATTTCCATCCTTAGTATTGTTTAGCACTGTACTGTATGTATAAGAAATACAGAAGAGCTTCTTGACGAAGTTTGGTCTTAATTTTAGGGATAAAATCATGGATGACATGATGTTATGATGAACTAAATTTATCCACAACCACATTTGACAAAAAAACATCACCTTTAGTTTCCAGTGGAAAGCAATTTTCTATAACTTTTGAAGGATGATTCAGCTTGTATAGAACCAAAACATTCAGGCCACTTTTTAAAAAGCCACAAAATAAAGTTTGCACATGAATTTACATTTTAAAATAATAAATATTACTTTTAGAGATATTTTTTCAACACTTGTCTTTGGCTTAGAGGTAATTAAAACCTTCACTTTCTGTCTGTCCTCCCCTTGTTTTGTTGAGAACAACTATTTTATCAACACAGTTTTACTCTGTCATTGTGTGCAACACTAAGTACTTCCAGAGAGTTGTCAGTGGCCATTATAGGTCTTGTCACAGCCATTAATCAATACACTGTACACTTCCATCCTTGCTACACAATCCTATGAAAGGCTTATATTAAATTCTTTGAAGATTTACAGCATATCTTCTAGATGAAGGTAGCCCAGGTTCTGATTCAGGTTTTGTCCAAACTCAGTAAGCAAAAGAGCACAGAAGGACTACACTACTTACCAAGTTCATCAATGCTTTTCTTGATTCTGGATTAGTTTAGTTTTATTGAACTTGATTTACAACCTGGTCACAAGCTGTCAGTGCACGGTAGACTCAAGACGCAAGGATGTCAGACCTCCTACTCACATACTACCTTGCTGATCTGTAATGAGAAATAAGTACAACACACCTGATCTACATAAGTCCTCTGTAGAAGTCCATCAAGTGTGATGAGTCAGACTGGCTCCTTGTTGGCAAAATAATCGTCACTTTCCTAACTTTTAAGAAGCTGCCAGGCCTAACTTCCTGTAGGCTACAGTGCATTTGAGAATATTTTCACTAAGAAATGAATGTGCCTGGGGGCAACAGGATTAATTTTCCTTTCCTTTGATTTATTATCTTTTCCACCTCTTTATTGTGAGGCTTTTAATTTGTTTTAATTTGTATTTAAACTCCTCTTTAACGCGTTTTAAATATCCCACGTGAAAGTAATCTTTTGCTAGAGCCCAGGTCTCACAGCCAGAATGATTAGCTGAATTTTCTTCATATACTCATGTATTGGGTGTAGGTGGCAAGGGGTAGGTAGCAGCGGGGGCTGCAGGGGTGGCCTCTATGAGAAGAGTCCAGCGGCTGTCCTGTGCAAGACAGCAGGTTCTGGCTGATTCCAGACGGCCCACTGCAGTACTCACAGCTCAGCCCATCAGCTGGTGGCACCTCTGGGAAAACACGTGCCAGTATGGTGCCAGTATGTTAAAGCACTATTGAAAAAAAGTGGGGAAAAGAGGAGCCCCGACATTCTGGACGTATTGCATCAGCACTATTATGCAAAAAATATAACAGCCTGAAAAATGTTATTAGGCTAAAATTTAGATTCACTGTTAAAGGCAGAAACTGCACATTGATGATGGGAGCTTAAGAGAGATTTCGCTGATTCATCTTCTACAGCAGAAAGGAAAATGGGTACATTAAAACTCGCAGAAGCTATGTGAAAGCTACGTTAACTAATCCTGAATAAAGTTGTAGTTGGCATAATGTATTAGTTTGGCAATATTACCAACTTGGTTTTACTGCCTTTTTATTCATCTGCTGTCAAATGGACTGACACAAACTATTGCTGCTTTCTATTTCTCTGAAGGTCTTTCACTAATTTTTTTCCCCTTTTTCTTGGATGAGTATAGTAATAAAAAATGCCTTTCCTTGTAGCGGTCAATTGATAGGTGTAGAAAATGAGAACAGAAAAGGACCATTTTGAAAAATGCCACAAATAATTCACAAGGACAATATTTTAAGGAGCTCACAGAATTTCCTGCCAAATGACTGTATGAGACATTAATAGCCTTGCTTTGTTTTATGACCTCTTCATACATGTTTAAGAACAAATAAAGGATTGTAGCCTTCCCCATTCTGTTAATATTTTACTTTCTTTTTGCTTGATTAACTGCCCTTAGCAAACTTCTTTGTACAGAAAAGAATGATAGCGCAATGTAAACAAATTTTTTGTTGGTAGGTTTTGGTGACATGACTGATCTATAAGTTAATTTAAACTATGTTAAATGAAAGCCCATTCTTTTCTATCAGCTGAAAGAAGCAATCATAAATACATACCCAGAGATCAAAAATCAAAAGTGATTACTGTGGATAGTTACTGCTACTTTGCCACAGAGAGTTGTACCACATATTGAAGTACTACAGAAAATTAGTACGTGAAAGAAGGCTAACAGACCTGGATTTCTTGGAGTATGGCAGACATGCTCAGAATGTCAGCAGTGAAAAGAGAGACTGACTGATGTATGAACACTGTCATTTAAGGCACTGTCAGATTGTTTACTGTCACATAAAGTCTGGCTTACTAAGGCTAAAACAGTCAGTGACAGAGAACTGGAAGGTGATCTGATACAAGAGGGTAAGACAATTTTAAAGGAACTTTGTTATTTTTCTGCACTGTGAGGGTTTGGCTGTCATGTAGTGAACTCAGATTTATGCTAGAATTAGAGCTTAGTGGTAGTCTGTATCAAGCTACTATCTTAACATCTACCATAAAGGACTATCAGGTATGAGAACTGTGAGAGGCTTGTCCATATCAGATGAAGTATTTACAGACTAGTCCTTTCTGAAACAGACTGAGCCCTAACACCAGCTCCTTATATATAGTAGCTCAGACTTTGGTTTCACAAGAATTGTTAGGGTCACAGAACTGAGCCTCACTGACTACCTCAAAAGTCTCCATTTTCACCTTTTGCTATTAAAAATAAATTTTTTAGTTTAATAAAAATTAATTTAATTAAAATGGATAAAGAATTGCGCACATAGCTAGTTCTTATCTTAGTGATTTGGTTACTCTATTGAATTAGATCATATTAGCAGCTAATTTGTATTCTGAAAATGAGTCTGCATAACACTGGTACATTCCTGCACTGCTCAAGGATCAAGCATGACAGAAAATTTCCACCCAGTGTTTACTGCCTTCCCATTCACCATCCTGACGAGAAAAGAGGGGAGCTCTGTTTCTTCCTTTCTTCTGCTTTACACAAATACAGCTGGAATCTGTCCTGAAAACTGCCTCCTCTCCTTCAGAGCTGGAGTTGCTCCCTAAGAAGCAGACAAGAGGAAGTAGTGAGAGACCAATTCCCTCTGCAGGTTTAATACGGGCTATGACAGTTTTGTTATGCTATGACAGCCTGTTATGTGGTGTTTCTGTTTTCTTCAGCGAGGAAGCCATGGAACACATACTCAAACTGAACATACTTTTCAGCATGCATTACTTTAATATGAACACAAATTTTAAGCCCTTGGTCTTTAGTGTAGGATTTTTTTCCCCCTGCACTAGTGCCATTCCTAAAATTAATTTGGGAGAAAATTTTCTTTTCAGGAAAACTATCTGTGCAGAATTTTGGTAAGGTAAATGAAAAATAAGTGTCATATCACAATTTTCTAACAAGGACAAATTGAAAGCAAAATACCTTACTCTACTAATTAATTGTGCATCAAGGCTTCCTTTGAGTTTATATTCTCATTTTATATGAGCATCAAAGGAACATGGAATATTACATAACAATGACTGAATTGCATGCAGGGAACCAAACTGAATGAAATGGTATGAAATTAGCAACTGATAATTTGTTTCTTTATTAACATCTAAACTATCTGGAATTTACACAACCCACAAAAATTGCAGTGACCCTATGAGGTGGATTTTACATCCTTATTACTGTTCAGTTTTAAACGTCATGAGGTAAGTATGAAAGTAGAAAAAAAATTATGAAGAAAATGTCTGCAAATACAGTTGGCTAGTTTGTTGGTGCAGTGAGGGAAACGAATTACTGAAGTGGCAATGAGGGGACTGAAACTCAGAAGAAGGTCTTCCAGTCCTGCTACATGGAGTGCTATGACTGATTTCAGTGGAATGATTCTTGGCTTTAATTTTCTTTTTATTTTATAGGACCAAATATTTCTTCCCTGTTTAACTGGACATGTTGTTTTGCACGTGGAAAGTTAGACTGTTCAGGAAAGTAAATTATTTTGTTTCCTATATTTCTGACTTACTGGTACACTCTTTCTGAGGAAGTTCTTGTGAGCTGATCAAGTGGAAAAAAATAGATGAACTATTGAATTTTTAATGAGTTTTATGAAACGTCTTATTGTAAAGCTCAAGCCACTTATCCACAAAAAGTTCACAGGACCTATCATTGAACATACTGGTTCCAAGAGAATAAATTACATGTCTTCCTCAAGAATACATATTGTGGACTCATGGGGCTATATTCTATGTTTCCTGGAAGTTGCTGGATTCAACTTCCACTGAAATTTACTCATGAGGTTTTTTTTAATAGTAAAAAGTTTATTTGAGGTGCATTCTGTCTGGACAAAGTATGGCTTATCAGGACAAAATACAGTATTTGTGTTACCTCCTTGAAAATGTGAGTCTGCTGGCATGTCTTGCTTGACCTCTCTTCAGTGTTTCTTCTAGAGTATAAAACAATAAGACTCTTTGTTAAAAAAAAAAATCTTTCATCTTGCTAAGCAGAAAGCTGATACACATATGTATAAAACATGGTTTATCTAAGGATGCTGGTGTGGTCTTTGCCACCCTCATAAGTGTCCAAACATTGTGATCTTAATGAATTTCCTTCATAGGATTTAGATTCCTTTTCTCCAGAAAAAAACTACATTAAGTTTCTAAGGAAATTGCATTTTTGCATATGTGTTACTTAGTGTGGTTGCCTATGGTATTTTAATTAATGTACTTCTATTTTACTAACCAATTCATAGACCTAAGATCTTTAAAGAGGACCAACTAGTTTCTGTTAACAGTGTGTGTATATTTTATTTCTCTTTCTTTAAAATGTGTATTCCACAATAAAAACCTAATAATTTTGGAAGTACATGAGACACCAATACTGAATAAAAATGACATTTTGTCATTATTTTTATTACAAGAGATCTGAGGCTGCTGTGGAACTGCTTACCTACCCAGCTGTTGTGGGTTGATTCCAGCCAGCAGCTAAGCAACCACAGAGCTGCTTTCTCACTCCTCTCCCTAGTGTGATGGGGAAGAGAATGAGAAGAGCAAAAGAGAAAAGAAACTCAAGCATGGGTTGAGATAAAGATAGTTTCATAAGTGAAGGAAAGATGTAAAAAACATGCAACTCATGCAAAGATAATCACTCACCACCCTCTCACAAGCAGACCGATGCTCAGCCAGTCTCTGAGCAATGGCTACTTTGGACATACCACATCCCCCCGCACACCCTAGCCAAGTATTTATTGCTGAGCATAATGTCATATGCAACTGAATATCACTTTGGCCAGTTTGTGTCAGCTGTCCAAGCTGCGTCCCCTCCTAAATTCTTGCCTACCCTCAGCCTACTCACTGCAAGGGTGGGGACAGAGTGAGAAAAAGGGAAAGCCTTGACACTGCAAGCACTGTTTATCCACAGCCAAAACATTGGTGTGTTGTCAACACTGTTTCAGTAACAAATCCAAAACATACCATTACATAGGCTGCTATGAAAGTTAACTCCATCCCAGCCAGGCCTACTACACCAACTTAAACAGTAATATTTTTCCACTGTATTTAACAGTGGGGCCATAGCTAATGAAACTTATAAAACAGCTGTTTCTCGTCCTGGGTTTTTCAACAATAAAAAATCCGTCTCTAGATATTCTGATTTCTTCTCCTCCTTTAACTGACCAATGTAAAGATTGGAACATGATTCTGTGTTCAGGGTCTAGATGCCACGCAAATGCCCCAGCTACTTGGGCTACAGATTCATTCCTTTCACAGATGGTCTGCTACTGTTCCCCATTACCAATGCATGATTTTCATTATATATTGGTCCAGCTGCAACTGGACAGAGAATTGTCTTCTGTCCTCTCTTCTCTTTTCTTTCATTATAAAACATTTAGTATCTCATGAATAGGAAACTTTCATGGAAGCTCTTGGTATTACCACAGTAACTGAATTTCCCTGGTACTTCTCTCCTCAGACATGTTCTGTTTTGGGTGAACTCTTTGGCGTTAGAGAAGAAATTCAACCAACTTCACAACAGCTGAAAGCTCCAGAAGCATCTGTAAGACAGAATCCTATAGTGTCCCACCCTAGGACACAGACCACAAAGTGTCGCTATGAAAGGACAAAATTATAAAAGGAACAAGGTCTTCCTTTATCATAAAAGAGTTGATGTCCGTATTGCTCAAAAAAAAAAAAAAAAAAAGGCAGCAACAATCTTTTCTACTCTGAATGAAGACAAGGAACGAGGACTACTTCTCCTCTGAGTGGGCATTGTTCAGGTCGAGCCCTGGACTTGGGTCAGGGTCACCGTGGGAATGGATTTATGTTCTCTTGTGTCTAGTTATTAACACCTAGTCTAAGTTGTCATCGATGAAGTATTGCAGCCTTTGGAGGCAAAGACCCAAAGCAGTTCAGCAGGGTTAGTGACCCTTACAACAATAAGAAAATAAGAGTGTAACACTGTAAAGATTAGTTTGTGATGAAAATGATCCTGTGTAGACAAATCAGATCAGGGCAAGGATAATTTTATGTTTGCTTTTTTTTTTTTTTTTTAATCATTGCAGCTTGTAAACTAGAGCACACACACTACTTACAAGGAGCCACTAGATTACCTTGATAGCTATGCTAACTACAACAGGTCATGAAAATTTGATTAATCCTTATGGGTTGTTTTTGTATCTGTCAGACTGTAGTTATATTAAATACCAATATGCATAAAATTAAAAAATTAATAAACTAGAACCTAAAAAAAGTAGTCTATCTGAAACCACTGTATTTCTTTAAAATTCTGGAAAAAATTGTTTAAAAGAAGGAGTTCCAGGTTGAGCAAAGCTTTTATCCAACAAGAAATATAATGACATATAATGTTTATTTAAATGTAATTTTCATTTTCAAACATAAAATTATTGTAACATGTACAATTAACAAGAATCAGAATACAATTTCCACAAGAAATATGTATTTTGAATAAAAACAGAAAGTCAAAAGATGTGGCTTGAAACTGTCAATGTCATTTTTGATTTTGATTTTTAATTTTAATTCCTTAGAAATGTTATACCTCACTGAAACAATTTTAGAAAAGCTACTTTTTAAATTTTGCTGTAAGCCTGGTTTATTTGGTTTTGTTTTTTTTTTTTTTAGAAAAAAAATGATGTTTTAGCTGGATATTTTCTTGAACTGTAATGTTACTTGTAGTATATTTCTTATCAGCTTAGCAAAAGTGTTTATTTTATATTCTCTAAAGATGAAATGACATGTCATGTCTAGGCATTGCAATCTGACTCATGAATGTCACCTAAGGGATTGGTTTTGGTATTTCAAATTAGTAGTAGGGAGAAAAGGACGTTTACAGACCTATTGGTTTGAAAATTATTGTCTTCATCGTGGAGTGTTCATAGAATCATAGAAATACAGGCTAGAAGGACTATTGGTAGGTCATCTACTCTAACATTCCAATCTAAGCTGGGCTGACATCAACACATCAAGTCAGCCACGGCTGTGTTTAACTCAGTTTTGAAAACCTCCAAAAACTTCCACTACCTGTCTGTGTAACCTGCTTCAGTGCTCTTCTCCTCACCTACAGAAGAAGTTTTTCCTCTTGTCCTTTTTGAATCCCCCATGCCCCAGTACTTCCCTGTTCCTCAACTGATGTACAGTCTGCCATAAGTGAACATTCATCACAAAATGATTCTTTACTAATACCCTTTTCTATACCTGTTGCGGTGTTCCTGGCCCTTCTGGTGATGCATCAAATTCTTTGTATGCAATGCATTTTCACCGAGAAGGGTCAAGTTCTACTGCATACTTCACTGAACTCATTCTGATAGGTCCATTATTTTTCTTGTACTGGGGAGTCCAGAACTGGATCCATTACTTCAGGTGTGTCCTCACCAGTGCTAATCAGAGAGGAAGGATCACCTCCCTTGACCTACTGGCAGTGCTCTTCCCAGTGCAGCCCAGGATGCTGTTGGCGTTCTTTGCCACGAGGGTGCACTGCTGACTCATGGTCAGCTTGCTGTCCACCAAGACGCCAAGGTCTCCTTCAGATTTGCTTGCCAGCATGTCCACCCCCTGCATGTTCTGATGCCTGGGGTTGTACCTCCCCAGATACAGCACTTAGCATTTCCCTTTGTTGGCTCCTCGATCACCTAAGTCAGGAAGTTGTTGACAATACACAACAGAAATCTAGATTGCTTGTGTCCTTCTGTATTGTCCTTCCAGAAGATATCAGGGCAGTTCAAGTCCCCCATGTGGGCCTAGGTCTGTGAATGTGAGAATTCACCATGTCCACTTGGACATCAAGCCACTGACTGCAATTCTTTGAGTGCGACCATTCAGCCAATTCCTTATCCACGGAGTGGTCCATCCATCAAATCTGTGTCTCTCCAGTTTAGAGACAAGCATGTCATGTGGAACAGTGCCAAATGCTTTGCACCAGTCCAGGCAGATGATGTCAGTTGCTCTTCCTTTGCCTACCAACACTGTAACGCCGTTGCAGAAGGCCACCAAGTTTGTCAGGCACAATTTCACCTTAATGAAGCCACGTTGGCTGTCACCAATCAACTTATTTTCCATGTGCCTTAGTAGAGTTTCCAGGAGGATCTGCTCCACGATCTTGCTGGACACAGAGGTGAGACTGACCAGCCTGTAGTTGCCCAGGTCTTCCTTTTTTCCCTTTTTAAAATTGGGGGTTATGTTTCCCCTTTTCCAGTCAGTGGGAACGTCACCAGACTGCCATGACTTCTCAAATGTGATGGGTAGTGGCTTGTCAACTTAATTCGCCAGTTCTCTCAGAACCTGCGGATGCATCTCATCAGGTCCCATGAATTTGTGCACCTTCAGGTTCCTTAGATGGTCTTGAACCTCATCTTCTCCTGCAGTGGGCAGTTCATTCTGCCAGTTCCTGCCTTTGCCTTCTGCGACTTGGGCGGTGTGGCTAGAGCACTTGCAGGTGAAGACTGAGGCAAAAAAATCACTGAGTACCTCAGCTTTCTCCATATCCTGGGTGACGAGGTCTCCCGTTTCCTTTTGGAGAGGGCCCACATTTTCCCTAGTTTTCTTTTTATCATTGACATACCTATAGAAGCTTTTCTTGTTGCCCTTGATGTCCCTGGCCAGATTTAATTCTACCAGGGCTCTACCTTTCCTAACCTGATCCCCGGCTGCTCGGACAATTTCTCTGTATTCCTCCCAGGCTACCAGTCCTTGTTTCCATCTTCTGTAGGCTTTCTCTTTGTATTTGAGTTTGTCCAGGAGCTCCTCCAAGCAGGCTTCCTGGTGTTTTTGCCTGACTTCCTCTTTGTTGGGATGCATCGCTCCTGAGCTTGAAGGAGGTGGTCTTTCAATATTAACCAGCGGTTTCGGGCCCCTCTTCCCTCCACAGCTTTATCCCATGGTACCCTACAAAGCAGATCCCTGAAGAGGCCAAAGTGCGCTTTCCTGAAGCCCAGGGTAGTGAGCTTGCTGTGCACCCTCCTTGCTGTGCTAAGGATCTTGAACTCCACCGTTTCATGGTCACTGCAGCCAAAGCTGCACTTGAGCATCATGCATGTTTTACTATTGTTAAACAAACTCTGCACATACGTGGTATGCGTACGGTGCAGACTAACAGTCTTGTATCCAAACACTGTTAATTCTTTTTTTTATTTTTATTTTTTTTTAGTCTGTAAGTCAAATTAATGGCCAGAACTTTCCACAACTCTCTGTTGATACTCTCCTGTTGATACTGACTGATATACATTACAGTATGACCAAGATATAATACGCTACTTTTAATGGTGATATTTTGCATGTTTAGTTCTTAGGGAGATTGAATGAGCTAGTATTCATTTTTAAATTCTACAGCACAAATAATGAAGTTTCATTTAGCTCTTAGTTTAACAAAGTTTTCACTGTAAAACTGAGTAACTACAAGAACAAGATTTTGTGATGTGTTTCTCTGTTTACATGAAGGCGGGTTATTTTTTATGAATTTCCTAGCAGAACAAATCTGAAACTGATTACTGATATTGCTGGCACAACCGTTGCATAAAAACTTATCTTACAGATATTGCCATTATGTCAAGAGCACACAAATATCATGGTTATTATTCAGACATTTACTGATAGCATGAAAAATAAAATGTGGTTTCATACAGAACCAGATTAAAACTGTCTAGAGCAACAACATTTATTCAGAGGAGTATTACTTTAAACGTTAAGTGTTTTTTAATTGTTTTTACCTAAAGATGGATGAGAGGTCTGTTGTATTAAAATTTAGCTCCTAGTAGAATCATAAGATGAATTCAGACTGTCACTGCTCTTAAAGGCAACTTGGATACAAAAGTTTCAGTTAGTGTCAGCTTTGTCAGTCAAAGGACTGAAAGGTTTATTTCCAGTTTCATATCTGCTCTCTTTTATTTAAGTTATTATTGTATTTTTCAGTCTGAAGAACTTCCTGTTGTACATTTCTTGCTCATTAAAAGATTTTAAGGATCAGGGAATGTAGGTGTTTTGGAAAGTTGTCAATCTTTTCTCTAAAGCGCATCAATGACCTTTTATTTTGGTATAAATGAGCAGCCACAGTTTTGATTAAGAGCTGCACATTGCTGGAGATGTAAGTTCTTTATCGATCCACAGGTCAGAGCTTTATTGCTTTGTTCTGTTTAACCCTTAGAAATAATTCAATTTGTATGACGCAGGAGCCCTGGGTGTTAACAGAGAGTGGTTTTATCACTGGGTAATGATCTGCTACGTGCATGAATACCACCAGCAGGTCGAGGGAGGTTATCCTCCCCTTCTGCTCTGCCTTGGTGAGGCCATGTCTGGAGTATTGTATCAAGTTCTGGGCTCCCCAGCTCAAGAAAGACAAGGAACTACTGGAGAGAGTCCAGCAGAGGGCTACAAAGATGGTCAAGGGAATGGAGCACCTCTGTTATGAGGAAAGTCTGAGAGACCTGGGTCTGTTTGGCCTGGGGAAGAGAAGACTGAGAGGGGATCTTATCAATGCTTAGAAATATGTAAAAGGTGGGTGTCAAGAGGATGAGGCCAGACTTTTCAGTGGTGCCCAGTGACAGGACAAGGGGCAATGAGCACAAACCAGAACACAGGAAGTTCCATTTGAACATGAGGAAACACTTCTTTACTTTGAGGGTGACAGCACTGGAACAGGCTGCCCAGAGAGGTTGTGGAGTCTCCTTCTCTGGAGATATTCAAAACCCGCCTGGATGCCATTGCATGCAGCCTGCTCTAGGTGAACCTGCTTTAGCAGTGGGGTTGGACTAGATGATTTCCAGAAGTCCCTTCCAACCCCTAGCATGCTGTGAATGCTTCGACATTCAGTTAT
Organism: Ibidorhyncha struthersii; assembly: GCA_013398815.1. Classification (NCBI taxonomy): domain Eukaryota; kingdom Metazoa; phylum Chordata; class Aves; order Charadriiformes; family Charadriidae; genus Ibidorhyncha; species Ibidorhyncha struthersii. The sequence continues at coordinate 58,741 of VZSZ01005412.1, read as the reverse complement.
TTCTAATGGAGAGATGATGATGAATCCTTTGATCTCATTACAGTTAGTGTTACAGAATTGAATGATTTTCAAAAGGAAGACTTCTATGGTACAAATATAGTGATGGGGCTTGGGGATATTCCACCCCAGAGAGATATCTATGGTACTTGTTGGTCTGCTGTAACTCTTCCGTGAAGAAATCACTGGTTGCAACGAGGGCTATGTTGAAATGTTGAGACCAGTGATAAAAGAGTATTTTGAGCTACTATCCAAACAGTTGGCAACACTTAGCTGGAGTTTCAGACACCAGTTCTTCCCACCTATAAACATTCATCAGTATGTTTAACAAAAATACTTTATTAAAAGACGAAAAGAAAACAGTATAGAATGATAGAGTGTTTCCCCTGTAACATTAATTTCTTCAGTGTAACTGAAGTGTCTCACGTTGCTAGGACAGCCGGTTGCCTTCTCTGCCACTCACAGTTCAGGAGTGTCAGGACTTGCTGTGGTGTGACCTTTTTTCCCCTCTCATAGCCTCTCCTTCTGACTGCTCCTTGCTCTGCTCTGCAACCACCACTAACCTCTCTCCATGGCTCCTTATTCTTCTAGCTACTGCTTGGTGTGCCTTGTTTCATTAGCTGCTTCTGCTAGCCACTCCCACCAGATACTCTTTCCACTGCTTGAGCCGTGAGCTCTTCCCCCAGGTCTTTGTTCTGCTCCTCTGGCCAACCACTGTATTTGCTAACATTTTCTCTTATTTTGGCTCCTGGCGAGGGCTTGGGTATCATTGAGGACCCACAGAGTGGGGCAGTGCACCACACACTTACACAGGTGACTCTTAACTTGCGGGTGTCACTTTACAGCTAGCAGGAAACTTTTAAACAGTATTTTCTACTTTTGTTTTTCCTTTCCAGGCTGTACAGTTTTCATGTCAATGTTAGGATGTTATGCACTATACCTTTAGGAGTAATTACCTGCTCCAGACTTCTATGCACTAGTAAAACAGAAACTTTTCTGTATTTGATGATAGGCCTAATTTTTGTTAAAATCAGAGATGGCTCACTGACATAGTAAAACATATATAAATATATAATATTTATATTAATAATATTAATAATAATGATCATCCTCTAGGCTTGCTCACTCATCCTTTTCATTTTTCTCCCCTTCTCTCTACCTTATGTCAACACAATATTTCTCCACCTTTGGGCCCTCACTCCTCCTGAAATCTTTTTGGCTGTGAGGACAGACTGCTTTTGCTTTAGGCTTCAGCCTTCAATGTGTTTTTCTTCCATACTGTATCTGCACCAGAAGATGGGGTTTTGGTATGCCACTGAATAAAAACAGACTACAGGTTCTAAGTTTTGTGATTTCATCAGAGGTTCTTTCAAAGTCACACTAACTTGGCTATCTTTGACTGGAGGTTTAAAGAGTAGTCCCTGGTCACCTTTGGATAGTTAGCAAAGGCTTTGTCCACAGAATGCTGTGGAAGCGTGAGTTGAAATGAGGCTGAAAGCATTTAGGAGAGAAAAATCTGTCACAGGCTGCTATATACAAGCCACCATCTCTGATTCAGGAACACCCTGAGCCACAAAATTTTGGAAACTGGGAGATCTCGCCTTATGGTATTCATACATTCTTGCCTTGGCACCCACTGCTGTAAACAAGGTAAGAATGGACCTTTATTTAATCCTGAAATGCAGTTCCTTAATTCTCGTGTTATGTCATGTATAATGAAGCAAAACTGTGTGTGCATAGGCTCATATAAATTTTAATTAATTCTTAATTGGTATTATAATTACATTTTCTACTTGGAATGCAAAACCTCCTGAGCTGATTCATGCTACTGAGCTGATACCTACCAGCTGACTACATTACAAACGTGTGCAATGCACGGGAGGAGGGACCAAGGTTTGACTTGCTGTGATTACTTATGGTTTCAGAACCATACTTATGATGTCTATACCAGCAATGCATTTCACTGGTTAAAGTTGCTAATGGTAGGCACACACATTGTGCATGTGTGCACAGAGCACTAGCTTTTTGATGATCTCATGTCTACATTGCAAGGAGGGTGCTGTAGAGGGTGCCCTGGTTTATACCACATCTATTCCATCAGGAAAGAAAACACTCTTTGGGCATATCAGCATTACACTGAAATCTATACTGTATCACTCTGCAAATACCAGAAGTACCCCTATAGCATACAGTTGCTTCTGTAGACATATTCTGTGTCACCTGAATAATTACAACCAAAGAGCTGACAGGTTCATGGCAAGAAAAGAAAAAGCCAAATAGGACACTAAAATTCAATTCAGTAGCATTACAGGCAGTAAGGAAGCAATGCATGAAGTGATGAAAGCATTTTGGCAAAAAGAAGTGCCTTCTCAGCTCCATTCACAGGGAAAGTGGTTATTCACACCAGCAGGTAGTGTACACTCCTATAATAGGGTAAAATAGAGCAGTTGGGAAAAGAATCTGGGGAGCCTGTCAATGTGTGAAGAGGTATAAAAAGAGGAAAGGGAAATTTATATATAAGAGAGAATTATGTGGTTGAAGAAGAAAAACTAAGTGCTCATGTAAATACTGGGGGGGACAACTACATAGAATTAGTAGGTTTGATAGGATGAACTATATGGGTAGGAACTATATAGGCAGTTTTCAGAATGAAATGCAGTGAGGAAAGATGTGAGACTACATACACTGGTAAATTAAATAGCTCTGGGTCTGAGCTACTGCAATGAGACCAACAGACTGTGTCCATACCATTCAATTTCCTTACCTACTACAACAGGGTGGCCTCATCCAAAATAATTAGTGGTCTTAATGTTATGTTCATGGCTCAGCTTAACATGAGAGCAGTGCCCTGAAATTTCCTAATACAGTTCTATTTGGGCTGGATGGAGTCTGGTCGAGAAATATCCTAAAAATGTATGTAGGAGCAAAAGAGTTTCAGTGCTCAAGAATGTCCTCAGGCCTAGGAATGTCCCTTGGTATTGTTTGATTTACTAGCAAAGACAAAGCTGGAGGGTAGGAAGCTTGACTAATGGGTAATGGGTCTGATGCGACCAACAAAGAGACTACAGTTTTAATGAAAGGAGTTACTAAAAGTGAAAGTGCAAAAAAATATTTTTAGATCAAAAATATGTGATGAAAAAGAAGTGGGGAAGTTGAATATTAGCACAAGATAAGATGCATGTAATTTTGAAATGCCATTCTGTGGTTAACTCTGACAGTGAAAAAGTGAAAAGGATGGGTCTTGAATATTTCAGACGGGTTTATAGATAGACATTTAGAAGAATATGGAAGATAGAAGATAAAGATAGAAAGACAAAAGGAAATATATAGATTAGAAAGCTATTTAGGACAAAAAAAAAATGTGATGCAAGGGAATTATACCTTTCTTTTTAAATACAGAAATTTTCTGTTTGGCAGGACGTTGAAGATTTGTATTTTTTGCTGCTGTGAGTGACCTGTAGGGTCCCACAACCCAAATACACATTAAAACTGTTTTTTGTTAGTATTAAGTATTTTTCATAACACATCTACACTCATAATAAACTTTAAATAAATGAAAGGAAAACCAGAAGCATACTTATTGTCTGTTTTATCTACCAAGAAAAAAAAGTCATGAAAAGATGGAATTGAGCTGTGAATTTTTAGCCATGAGCTAACCATAAATTTCAAATGCATTTCTGCTTAGTCCATTAAAACTTCCTACGAGTCATTTTAAGACACATTTTTTTCAGGGTAAAAAATCTGTTTATTGAGTTAACATTTGAACAATGAAAATTGACACAGAAATAGCTTTTACAATAGAAGCACAACTGAATATGCATATGTGGTTTGTTCTAAAAAGATCAAAAGGATCCTTGGAAATATAGTGAGTCAATATAAGAGTGTCTGAATAAGTTAGAGCAGCAATCTGACCACGGTATAATGTCTCATCAATGACAGCTGGTCTGGTAATGGGTGCTCTCACAGGCGTTTTGAATACAGTTCTGTTTCTGAAGACCCTCTCAATACCATGAATGCCTGAAGTCCTAAGTCAGTCATGGATCATGCGGTAGTCCTCTTAGATCTATTCTTCAGAATTAGACAGAACTTATTGGATCAGGTCTATGTTAAGGTATTAAGGTAAATATTTCTCGGAATATAGTTGTCCTGCATATGACCATCCTGGGCAGAAGTGGTTCTTCGTCTTTCCTCTCCCCACATGCACATGTTCATGCACACACAGGCCATCTCTCAGATCATACAGGATGGAAAATTAAAAGATCAGTGCAGACTCATAGACATTTTTTTTTCCCTACTTCTGGCATTAGAAAGAGAGTGTTAATGTTGGCACTACCAGTAGCTGCAAAGAAACCGTATTAGTCATGAGGAACTAAGAGGATGGGAGAATGTACATAGCAACCTGAAACACTGAATTCAGCATGCAGCAATTCCAAACAATTATTTTTTTTTCAGATATATTTATGCCCACACCCCCAGGGACATAACTTGTAATGAAACCTGACCTTACTATCTTTTTTGATCTGATGCTACAGGTTGCTTATGTTTATGCATTACAAGCCAAAAAAATTTCCCAATACTCTAAACCAAACCACAACTGCAATTCTGATTTGGATGTGCTGGAGAGGGGTGTGGAAAGACTGGAGGACAAAGAAACTCAGAAAAAGCAGGGGTGGGGAACTCTGATTTTTTCAAAACATGCCAAGATGATCTGTCAAGCTAGAGTTGGAATAAAAAATTGACTTGCTTGGCATGTACAAGGACATGACATATAGAGGAGACAACAGACGTGAAAAGGAAAGGAGAAGAAAACTTGAGATGACTTATTGGTAGGAAGTATCTTGCTTTAAAAATAGCCTTTATACTGAGGGCATCTAAATCACAGCCTTTGTCCATGCTCAGCCTCTCACACTGGAAGGATCTTTCCTCAAATATGCAACTATGTGTATTTGAAATCCAAGGTTACTTGTACGTTTGGGGATACGGTCAACCACAGAGCTGTGCTTTCTCTCTTAATAAGGATGGAGGTGAAGTTATCACCTGAAAGTTCATGTATTTACACTATTCTTCCCATAAATCCTCAGTGGTTCTTCCACAGTTGAGAAAACAAAATAGGAAACAATATCCTTGCCATATCCAGATACATTGTTGGCCATACATAGAGAAAAGTAAAGTGAATAATAAGCAAATGCTCACTCAAAAACTGATACAGCCTTTATTCAGGTCTGCAACAAGGAGATACCAAACTCCTCCACCTCTTTTGAAATAATAACTCAAGTAATCATGTGAAAAGCAGTGCACTGAAGTAATGTGGTTTTAGAATACTTTGGAGGAAAAAAAAAAGTAATGACCTATTATAATCTTAGTGGTTTTTTTTTTTTATTATTATTATTGGAACTTTCCTTTTTTTGTTAACTTGATGAATTCATAATGTTTACAGTTATCAGATCAAACTGGGTAGGAGGCTTTATCACTTCAGGTGTTGTGGTGATTGGAGGATACTGTTATATTTTCTCTGAACCCTTCTCAGCCAGGCTGTAGCTTTCATCCAAGACATTTAAACAGTCCAAATCTGCACAGTCATTCATTTCAATAGCATTCTCTTACCGTTTTATTGTACTGTTGCTATGCTCATATCAATAAATATTTCTAAACGACTTGACAATTTGTAGCTTTTTAAAGGGGTTAGTCAAAAGCAGCTGAATTCCAGGTTCAATTAACGTGCTATGAACATCGCAAAGAGCACACAAAGGAATAAAGGTAAGAATTTAAAACGGATTTGCTTTACAGTCTTCAATTCTGGATGGTCTAAATAAAACATAACAGCCAGCAGGCAAAGTACCCAGGATTTTCTGTAACTACTTAAGTCACATGCTGTTTTACCAAAAGCAGGAGCTTTCCCACCCGCCATGTAGAAGCAGCTCGTCTCTGTATTGACAACCTTAGGATCCTTAGTTATAATTTGACTCTATAGCAAAAAAAAAAAAAGAAAACAGAAACTATAGTAGATGCTGGAAACTAAATACTGGAATTTAAATGCCAGCATTCTCATTTAATGGCTAAAGAACAATTCTCATGATTAGAGAAAAACCTTTTTGTCCTCCTTGTGGTCACTTTTACCTTTTGCACAAATGTAGAGTTTATACTTAGAAACAAATAACTATATTAATGGTGAAATTATACAATGAGTAATACCATCCAGTGAGTCCCCAGACATTTGAACAGGAATCCTAAGAGGATATGCAGACTCATACTAAGAAGGAGGTATATTCCAGCCTTCCTGGATTGCTTGTAAAGAGAGTTCTTTTAACAGCCTTTATCCTCCATGTTCCCTGACTAGGTAACTGTGGCGATAAATTGACTGCTGATAACATATGAGTACTATAGCCCGATTTCATTCAAATCTGACATTTAAAATGTTAACAGAAAAAATGCATGAAGTGAAAGAATGACTCTATGTTTCTTCCTAAAGCTCATACTTTTACGTCTATAAAAATAATCACTACTACTTTTAAATTCTTTTATAAAGTTGATTCCTGACAGTTTCTCACTTTCAGGGCATATGAAACCATGATATTTAAGAGATGTTTGCAAGAGCACCTGGAAGGTGAAGTCACTGACATAAAGCTGTAATAAGCATCTGAATCAAACCCTTGTAGTTTAAAGGAACTTCAGTACATGAGGCTCAGTTATCATTACTTGGAAATAATTTTTAGAAGTAGTTTCTGGCATCAACAAGAAGTAAGTGAAGTATGACTACTGATTAGTCAAAAGAATGAGCAACAGTATTAAAGCATGTGACAAATTTATAGATCTACACCATATGTCACATATTTACTGAGGTAAACTGATGATTGATAGAAAAAATTCTATTCTTCTTGCACTTTGAACTGCCCCATGGCACTTGTGCCCATTAGTCTTCATTAGGGTGTGGTATAACACCAAATCCTTAAGCAATTGCCAAAAAAATGTTGGTATATTTTACTGAAAAAACTCACCTTGCTACCTTGAATGCTAAGGCTGAAAAAAGCAAAGATATCCAGACTTGAGGAAAAACAAGTATCTCTCTTGACAGCAGAATGATTAGTTTTCTTCATTCTTTTGTTGTTTAGGTTACCATACTAGTTTTGGGATCTCTTCTTATTCTAAGAGTTATACAGATTAAGAGTCTGGAATGATTTTGTTCAATGCTTGTTTCCTCATTTTTTACAGGCAAATAAATAACAATAATGAGGGGAGAAACAAAGACCACCAAAAGGACAGCAGATCTGTTTTCAAAGCTAAATTATTCCTTCCATTACTTTGGAAATACTCCGTGGAAAGGTGGAGAATGGTAACCATAAATATTAATAGGGTATAGAGTTTAGAGAACCACAAAGCCTACAGCTCCAGGGACACTGTGGCTGGAAAAGGCATGCCAAAGGGAGCACGGCATTGCAATAACATTGCATTGCTCCCTCCACAGCTTTCTCATTTGGCCACCTATGGTGCTGGGAACCTCAGCCTTAGCCTTAGCTCACCTCTGCTACCAAGAAAATCAAGAAAATCAGTACAAGTGGTATAGAGATACAGAAATGAAGTAGAATATGTGATTCTTCTTTACATTCTTAGTTTTTTGCTTCCCCTAAACAAGAATAAGAGTATCTGTTAGAGGAAATCCTCTTTTTTTTTCTGGTACTTGCGATCCTTCAGTGTGGGCTGACACATCTAACGCTACACCTTGTCATAGGGTAATGTTCTGCATTTCATTTCTGTGTCTTTATAACTGTTATTTTGAATTTCTGGCAGTATCTACATGCCTTAGCAGACACACTCTTTAGTACTACTTAAGTCTTGTTCAGTTAAGGTATTATGTATATTTTACCTAGGTTGCATTATATTCCATTTACCATGATTCAGAGAAATGGTCCCCGACATGCTATTAAGAATAACATAGTCATATAACGTTGCACAACCTTGGACTTTTCTTCCCTTTTCATGAGGCCAACAAGTTTAAACTTCTCCATCTAATTTTAGTTTCTCAGTCTGGGTGTGTACAGCAGTGCCTTACTTCTATCCCTATACCTATTAGGTTTTCCGTACAACAGCCCACGGCTTTTGCTTACCACAGGTGAGTACATAACACAAGAACATAGCAAGTGTATTGATATTACACTTACTCTGTATCTTTACATAACCCAAATCCTGTATTTAGGTTCATACTTACACAGACATATAAGACATACTGTACGTTAGCTTTTGTGGCCAGAAACACATTGCAGTGGTAATGCCTATTAAGTCATTAAGAAATCAAGGAATAAACTGAGGAAAATATTTTCACCAAGGATGGAGTAGACTTCATTTGTAAATCAATACATGTTACTGCGTTTACATATGTTTGAGTTTAGTTTTCATTCCTTCTAATCAGTTATGTAGGTATAAAATCAGCAATAGATCTGAAGAAGCTGAAATAGAAAGACACAACTAGGACGAAAAGAAAAATTCTTGAAATGTTTCCAAAAAGTTAGTATCTGAATGTAGCAAGACATATTTATTTTTATAGTGTATATTATGCAGCTCATAATTATGCTTTACATGTTTTTTATCTTTGTATCTGGCTGTTTCTATACAGCCTAAGAAAAAATAAGTTAAATTGGTTAATTTTTAAATTGAATTTTTTAAAAAGTATAGCTTTAAATTCATGTAATAGATGAACCAAATTATTCTCATAATTGAGGGACAGTGAGACTAAAAAGTCATAGGAAATTTCAAACTGTGGGATCACTCATGATTTCCTTCTGAGATAAATAAAAAGTTAAGTTCTTTACGATACTGTTTTGGAGTTTAAAGCTAGGGGCAATAAATACAAAGTAAATTATATTATCTTCCAGAAGAGTAAGAAAACTGTCAGTTCACTGTCAGAGGCTGAGCTATCTTATCCTCCTGGGTGTGGTGCTACTTGTGCACAGATCTATGGAATCCCTAGGTACTCATTTTCATTCTCTACTATTTTTCCCTCTATTTTTCTGTTTTCTTTTATCAGACCTAGCACCTTTTACATCAGCATACACACAGATCCAGGTCTGGGTTACATCAATACTTGCAGCAAATGGCTCTTTATTCCATACGGTCTGTAATACACTTCTTGCTGTGTTGACTCCCTTTTTACCAAAGGCTGTTGGTAGATGCATGTTAAACATGGAGAAGCGTGTGGTAGCCAGTATCACTGACAGTCATGTCTGATAAATAAATAGAACGTGTCCTATTTAAATGGGCAGTACATGTAAGACATCTGTCTGGAAATGTCTTTCACTGTTGACAGAACTTAAAAAATGTGCCTAGATTGTAGAACTACATATCTTAATATTTACTTTTAGCTAAAAGTTAATCCCACCTTCCATGTCACACACACAAAAAAGTGATTTTCTAAAAATACTTCAGCTATTTTCAAGAATAACAGAATTTCCTGTTCCATAAGCACACTTTCAAATAACATTTAGGAGGTGAGAAACACTTAACAGAAGCAGAGTAGATGATTGCCTCTAACTGCTGTCCTAGTTGTGCCAATGCCGTTCTCTTCTTGCTGTCCTGCTGAAACATTACAGCATTTGGCAGGATCTTGATCCATATAGAACATGGCAGATATTCTTACTTAGTTAAGTAACAGTTATATTACTGATGGGATCAAAAGGAGGTTAAAAGATGTGCTCTCCTTTGGTTTCTTTCATAAACCTGACAATTATTTTTATTTTACAGGTCTTGCCATAACACCCTCTCTGTGCAAACATTTCAAAACCATCACACTCTGAGTATAAATCTAATTAATAGCCAGATAGCCAGATTAATAATAGCCAGATTACAGATATACTCATTCAGATATATTCATTTGTAGAAGTCACTGTAAATTGGTATAAAAAATCAAAATGGATAAAGAGGGATCGTGAACTTTCAGAAACAGCTTCAACTGCTGCTTTTTAGTGTTCACAAGTGTTGCAAATGTAAATATTTATGAATTGAAATATGGATTTGGGCTTGGGCAAACCTTCATCTTCCTCTCATTCCTTTTGCCTGACAAGATCACTGAATGGAGAGAAGTTCTTCAGCTGCAATGCCATTTTATGTACATGCAATAAGCATCACTGCTGATTGTATTTCTGAGTTGCATTTCATGCTAAGGCTCAGATACCACCTGGATGCTTCGGTGTGTACCTTGTGGAACACAAGCAGAGTTCAGGCAATTCTCTGTATGTCTGGTGATCAAAATGGAGCTTTTATGAGAACGGAGTGCCTGCCTCCCAGGAATGGAGAGCATAAGGGAATGCCAGAGCAGCTCTGCAGTTCAAAAAACAAGTGCTAAATACATTCATGTGTCTCCAGCTTTAGGTGGTTACTTAATCTTGTACATTCAGGGTTTAGACACCTAAATCCTACTAACATCAGTTTTAGGTGTCAGACTAAGCTTTCTGTATCTTGCAAGTTTTGCCAATGAATTAAAGAGATTTTCAAAAAGTAGGATTTTCACAAGTTGTCAGTGTTGATCTAAATACTACTATTGAAGTCCATAGGAAATCTCCTAGGAATATCAACGGGATACAAGCTAGAGAAATGCTGAACCCTTCCAGAATCACATGCCAAAGATTTTTTCATTGCATTTGTAACACTTCGCATCATATGTCTCTTACCAGCACTTGTGTTATTTCTCATGTTAAAATATTCATTATTTTTTTACATAATTGCCAGAGAGTAAGAAGGTTGAATTCCTACAATCAGTGAACAATGATGGCAAGAAAACACACTAAAAATCTTTTTCCTCTAAACAATTTTCTAACTGTAGGAATACAACAAAAATAAATCATTTGGCGCTTTATGGTATTTCACAGCAGGAAAACATTGGTAGTGTCAAATAACAAGAGAAACTTAGGATATGGAACATGAACCCTAACAATAATGGAGGTGCATGCCCGTATTGCATGTTGTATGTTGGAGGCTTTCCAGAGACTACTATATTCACTATAAATCCTACTGGTGACAGATATAGTCTTTTTTCTGTACCGTTGATATTTCTTTTTCATCTGTGTGTTTGTATGAGTATTGACCAAACGATTCAAACAAGCATCTGAGTGAGTATGAAGTTACATGATCAAGAAGACTGCAAATTTTAATACTACATTTACTTGAAGATGTAGAGATTAACACTGAGGTTGAACCCCTTCTCCACAAGACAGGCTGTCATTAACTTTAGTGATTATTAGTTTCTATATCAAGCTCTCAAAAATTTCAGTTGCTAAAAGCATGAGGAGTATTTTATGGGAAAAGTGAACGATCCAAGTGTGACATCTTTTCGGCTTGCATGACACTTAGGACAATAAGATTCTGATCCTTGGCTAGACGTCCTACATGAAAGTTACAGTAGATATAACAACTGCAAATTATACCCAAATATGGATTTTAGAAATACTGAATCTTTATAATATTAGCTCAGACACTACATCCAGAGTTCATTCAAACGTTGTTTGTTTGAAATGTGGATCCAAATATTACATCTTGTGTGCATTTAAACTAAGAATTTATGAATATGAAAATTTATGAATATAAGAAATTCTGAGTGTTCTTAATCCAGATTTTATTGTGGTTCACTAATATAAGCTACAAACTAATTCCCCCTAACAACCTGCCACATATTAGTTTTTTGATGCCACTGACACGTGAAGGAGATTGTAAATCAGAACTTTAAAACTAATGTTATTCCAATTTTAAAAAGTTATCCAAGGCTTTGCAAGCGCTAAATGGTTTACAGTTCACACAAGATGCAGTGTTGTTCCCTGTTCCCTTAAGTATTCCTTTTCAGAATGTCTCCCTCCATAAATAGAAAAAAAAAGACACAGCCTACTCTTTCTTCCTAATAATCTTCCTGAAAAAGGAACTATGGAGAAACCAGGCTTCGACTGCCAGACTTAGTTTAAAAACATTGTCGTAATATAAGGGCAGAAGCAACTCCTAATCAGGAATATTTGTTGCCAACAACAAGCACAAAATTAGGAACATGGACAACTAAGAGGATCGGCATTTCATCCCTAGATTCATATTAATTTAAGATTCCATGAAAATATTTTTTGAGACTGTTACCGATTCTGCTTTACTTTGTAGTTAGCTGTTTTTGTAGTGATAAAAGTTTGTGTCATAAAATATTTCTTACAGGATACAATGAACAAACAGGACATAGGATCTGCCAGTAAACAAACATCACTGGATTTAAAATCCAGAGAATATACTGTAAAATAAAACTTCCAATATAATTTAATTGGATCACAAAAAAATGTAAACTTTTCTAACAATGCAGTTAACAGATGACAAACTCAGAATATCAACTCTAGAGATGTGCATATTAAAAGTATGTGTACATATATCTGTACTGTTAGAACCTCAATCTGTTTCCAAAATCTTGTGTCTTTGTATTGAAAAACATAAAGAAATGAAAATCACCTGGTTTGATGGCACTGAAAGGTAAAATTTTGATTTTGACACTTTATGTTGCAACTGAATAACATAAAATTTCATAGCAAATATATTGAAATAAATAAATATTCTGAAATGAAAAGTCACAATGTTCTGTAAAAGAAGGTCAGCGCAAACATTTTGGCTTTACTGAAATTATATCTATTTTTAAAGAAATGTTATTGAAATCTAGCTGCTTAATTTTAATGAGGTGTCATTCCTCGATGAAAAAAGTATTATGTCAGAACATTTTATAAGATTTCAGATTTTTTTTTCACATCTCAGATGCAAATGTGTATTTTACATTAACAATTCAAAATGGGAGACACAGAAGTGTTTCGTATTGGCCCAACATTGCTTCCATGGAAGGAAAGGAGATGGGGACGGTAAGTTACCAGACATTTCCCAAGCTACATACATGAGTCCTGCATCAAGAGACTTGTATCAAGCAGTGTCATAGCAGAGCGATGGTGAATTTACTCCTACTTCAGCCATATCCTATTACAGCCAATTACATTATTTTTCCCAACTCCAAAACGTAAAACAGAGAACAATATGGACACCTAGGATAAGACCCTGCTTATCACTCTATTGTCTGTATAAATTACACACAGGAGAGCTTTTCAAATTCATCTTGCCTGTTAAGAATGTCCCACCACAAAAATATTTTGCAGCTAGCACTGAATTAAATCCATTGTACTTTCCTGTGACACTGATGAAGGAATTGTGTGCTATGTTTTCATGACAAACACATCATTAGTGTACATACATTTAAGCTGATTATTTCATTCAGCACAAGGGACATTAGGGTTAGAATGATACAAAAGCACAAATCACACTTGATGTTTCCCAAATACCAAGCTTTGTGTGATCTAATCAAGATTTCATCAAATGTTTTATTAAACTCAGTCACGCGAGCCTTGCTGAAGCCAGATGATCTCTTATTATCAACTAGCAGTAAATTACATTCATTTTTGAACTGAATTTCAATGAAACCCTTCCTAAAATACTTGGAAGACAGAAGGGGGTCATCTTATAAAAATACACAAGTGCTGCTGTGTTTTTTCCCTAGAAATTAAATGGTAAGCAGAGGAAATTGGGGTTATAAATGCTACTGCTCACAAAAAAGTGGAGATTATCATGTTAGCAATATATGGTATGATCGTTAATGACCAGAAGGAATTCACTTTGATTTACTAGTTACTCCTCATTTGTATTACAAGTAGTATCCTTTTAACTACAAGAAAAATAATAAGAAAAGATTCCTGACCAGTGAGATAAATCACATGCTAGTAAACAGCACAAAAATTACCGCGTGTGTCCTCCATATTCAAGTTATGTTTTTGTTTTTGGTCTTTTATATGCAAGACGAACAAGAGAAAGACCTAAATATACATAATTAAAAACACGAATGAGCCTCTCATTCAGAGGGGGAGAAAGAAAATGCTGAAAAGAGTTGGTTTTGCAGCAGGCCTTTCTGAAACAGACCTTATTTTAACAGTAGCATGCACTACTGATGAGTATGAAAGGTAGGAATAGACTTGACTTGACCATCTACTGAACCCCTAATTCTACACCTGAAGTATGCTTAGTGAAGGAATGCTTCTGTTAACCTGATATAAAATCAACAGTTCTTATCAAGAGAGAAAGGGTGTTTCTAAGCTCTGTGCACTCCACAGTTGGAAATCATGGCATTAATTTAGCATAAAGTAAAATAGTAAGTAAGAATCCTACTTACAAAATTACCTCAGAAATTACAGAACTATACATGTAGCAGAGATATAGCTCTCTGCAGCACGCGCGAGGGAAGACTTGGTTCTTACCTGTCAGCATTCACATGCACACTTGCTTCTCAAGTATCAAAATGTCTTGTACAAAGCATCACGTAATGCCAGTACTGTATTTAAACCCTTACCTGCAAATTGGAAATTTAAATTGGACGCTTATTTGGAAATTGACTGTAAGGTATGAAAAAGAAGGAAATGGCTGTTTTTAAATAATATTATTAATGAGTAACTGATAGGCCACATAGCCTTTTCTATCCAAGTACATAAAATCATTCAAGTAGTGAAAATATAGCAGTCACTTTGACCCTTGCTGTGATAGAACCACTTTTAGATTCCACTATGTTATACTACTTGCTACACTACAGATCTTTCTCAGATTGATAACTCAGTAGGTTGAGACCTCAGCTTCTGTAATAACCTAATATAGAAGTTACAGCAAGCTGACAGGAAAATGGCAAGGAAATAATCATTGACTATAAAGGAGATTAGGTCAGTGCAGTTTCCCTCAATACTGAATAAAACAAACAAACCAAGTATTTTAGGGCATTTAGTAACCAAAATTCTTTCTCTTTCAAAATGCAGAGTCTGATTAGACAACCACATGAAGGAAGAGATGCATAATTTACTTTTGGATAAAAATTACAGAAAATGAAAATCATACTGGTAATTCCTAGTATCACAGTTTTGCCCACACAGTCTTATCAATTACTGCTTTCTCAGGGAAGACTGATGACTCCTAAAACACCAGTGACCAAACCCTCCAAAGTTAAAAGGGAGGACCTGGAAGTCCTGACCAAGCACGAGATTTTTTTATTGTTTGGGAATGCTCAAAACCTTGAAACATTAACTGAGAATCTCTTCATGGATAGCCAGTATCAGTCTATTACTTTTCATAACAGGCAATGCGACTTCAAGATGCTCTCATTTCTCTCTTTAAGGATTTTTCACTATTTTTTACTAAAATATCAGAAGACTAAATGTAGCATAACCTTAAACTGGGGTACTGTTATGAAAATTGTTTCTTTATGACAAAAAAAAACCCCGAACAATTCTATATACACCCAATGGTAAGAATCGTTTGGGTTGGAAAGGACTTTATTAAGATCATCTAGTCCAAGCCCCCTGCAGTGGGCAGAGACACCTTTCACTAGACCCATCCCGTGTGACCTTGAACACTTCTGTAGTGGTTTGGGCCAGACTGGCCACTGAAACTTCTAAGGATGGGGCATCGACAGCTTCTCTAGGCAACCTGTTCCAGAGTCTCACCACCCTCATTGTAAAGAATTTCTTCCTTATGTCCAATCTAAATCTACCCTCTTTCAGTTTAAAACTGTTACCCCTTGTTCTGTCACTCCAGGCCCTGGTATACGGTCGTAATCTTTCTTAAATTTAATACTTTAATTTTAATAGTATTAATAGGCCGCAATAAGATCTCCCCAAGCCTTCTTTTCTCCAGGCTGAACATAGAAAGACCCTAGAAAAAATCTGCCCTTCTGCAATAGACTGGTTTGAAAGATTATTTTCTTGTGGTTTTTTTTTTTTTTTTTTGTTAATTTCCTTAAATGTTACTGACAGTTAGAAATAATACTGCCAATATCTTGTTGTTTTTATTCGTCAGAGATTAAATGTAGAAGTCAACATGTAACGGGTTAAATCAGTAAGTATAAGTTAGTTTATCATTCTTCCCTGGTGGCAGGAATATCTCCAGATATTATGATAAAGGTAGAAATACTGACTGGAAGCCTGTAGTGACTGGATGAGTCCTTCAATAACCATTTAACTGATGTAAAAAAGGTAATTCTCTGGGGATAGATGATCCCCAGATAGTTAAATGCATTGATAGCACTTCCACAGAGATAAATGGAAAGGTACGCAGCACAGCTGGAAATGAAGGAAAGCAGGCCATTCAGCGTACCTGACGCTGAAATAGATGATGCAGGGGCTCGTACTCTGTGTAGGCACTGAGAACACCTCTGGGTACAAATCTTTTGGAAGGAGATTAAATAATAAACCCACTCTCCATAAAGAATTGGAAATTCTTAGATTTGCTATGCTTAGTGGCAGCCAAATGCAGTTTCTCATTAGAGGAAAAGGTTTACAGAGTAACTCTCACCTCAAGGTTGAGACTCACATGCTGTTCAACACAAGTCCCATACTATAGAGGTTCCTTTCATTTGTTTTTAGTAGCAAATCTGAACAAAAGGTAAAGATAACACATCATTTATGGCAAAGAAATGTGGCTGCAGGTTTCAAATTTAACCTGCTATTTGTGATTAACTACATGAAATAGAATTAGTTCTATTTGCCTGACAACATGAGAAGGTCCATGTCTTATATATTTCTGAATTCCACACTTTCAACTTGAATTTGTAAAGCATGATACTGCTTTACAAAATACGAAGTAGACATTTTTTCAAGGCACAGCTATAGATATATAAATATATGAATTATCTAATCCAATAAACCCTGTCAGTTCAGCCTAACCCAAACTAATGATAACATTAAGATTGAAAACAAGAAGGTGGAGAAATGATTACTCTTTTGAAGAATTAAACACTATTTGTGTTAGCTTCTTTCAACTGCATGCATAAATATTTAAAAGGCTCAGCTCTTACGGTTAGTATTTTAAATCTTTCTCTCTTCTTATTAGCTTTAGCAGAAAGCAAAACCAGATTCAGGACAGAATTTAATAAATGTTTCTGTAACAATTTCTTGAAACTAAGATGCTATCAAAAAAGTTGGTTCTAGAGCTGCCATTTCTGAAGAAAAGCTTCATTTATGTGAAGTGCGGGACCCATCTGAAGTGATTCTGATATGATCTGAAGTGCTGCAGATGCTGTATGTGCTTCAGTAAATAACATGCAAACAACACTGATTAAGATCATTTCAGTCATTTCAATTCTTTTTCAGTGTTGATTTTCAATATGTTATAATCCCTTTTGTAATTTATAGAACCTTGCCATGATGATGAGACAGTTTCAATCATCCTCTTTTTTGAGGTCACAGAAAATGTGCAAGAAAATATTTATTTTTTTAGTTGCTGTTAACAGAAAAATCTACTTTGAAAGGGTCACTTTGAGATATAAATCTATGAGGTGTATGAGATCACTGATTTATTTTATTTCATTTAATAGAATCACTTCTGTGGAAACAGCAAATTAAGTCCTGATGAGGCCAAGCACCCTGAGGAGTCAGGGAAAAGAGTGGTTATTAAGCAAGGAGCAGTTTTAGGAAGCAATCATGCTGCTCTCTCTTTCCATCCATATGAGGCATTTCAGACTGGCTCTGGAGCAATCGCCTCATCCCCGTGGCTGAAGTAACCATTCAGCACACTGAAGCAACTTCTGTTTAAACACTAAGATCAGGTTCACAGTAGAATCCTTTCAGTGCAGATTGGCACACTGATATGCAGTCTTAAATTTACATCTTTTCTTCTTGTACTGTTCTTGGACATCCACGGACAAAATAGCTTTTTGCTTCCAAACCGAACAAAACCTTTCAAGAATGATAAAACTATTGAGTGTGCTATATGTAGGTCTGATCCTGATACCACTGATATCAGCAGAACTTTGGCAATTTAATTTCAGTGGGAAGATTAGATTGATTAAGCAATGTACATGGATAAAAATAGACTGTTATTAGTGTGGTTTAAAATTAAGCAAGCAATCTGTTTCAGTGATAAATCCTGAGGAAACCTAAGTGCTTTGGTGAGCGCTCCACAATTTCAACTTCTGTATTTGTTAAAGTACAAAGACATTTTTTTTTTCTTTGTTCAGTCAGAACAGAAGATTACAGAAATAATTCTGCTGTTTCAAAAGAAATAACTAGCTAAAGAGATACCCTACTCCCACATTAAATTCAATAGGAATTTGTTCTGAGAGTGGGTGTACATGTGGAGAAAGTAAAAGAGAAAATGAAAATGCAGTATTTTATTAGGAGGAAAGATCTAGAAAGAAAACAACATCCTTTCACTTAGACATTAATATATTTATTTCTAATGGATGAAGGAAGTTCTGACTGAGAAGACCATCCTTTTTATAGAAAGGCATTCTTTGGATTATTTTAATTGCAGACAGGTTCTTTATCCCAACATATGATCCTACCCACTTCAGGCAGCCAAGCTTAAAATTTTACTTCCAACTATGATCCAAGGAAAAAGATCATAAACTAATTCCTAGATATGTTGATGCTCCCTGGCATACACTGGCTGCCTAATCTTCTTCCAACAGAGACAATCAGTTCATAACTCTGGTTTACCTGGATACTTAAATACAGAAATAATTGCATTGCCAAAGCTTCACAGTGCAGTCAGGCTATACCAGGAAATCTGGCTGAGAGATTCTTAGAAAAAGACCCAGTTATTTCAGAGAAGACAGGAAAATGTTGCCTTTACTGGAGTAATTTAAATCTCAAAAATAAGTAGCAAAGTATATGACTTAATTTTTTTTCCTGTGTTTCAGTTATATTTACTGGAAAGTGGTGCTAGCCTTGGTATTTTGTAGTATTTGTTTATTTGGTAATTTCAGCCTCATGAAAGTTTATATTACAACATGTATTTTGTTGCATCACACTCTCTTAATTTAAAATAGACCAGAAAGCTCCATAGTGGACCTTGTTTCCTCCCAACCCCAGCCACCCAATTCCTAAAGCACATAAACACTGGTCTCTTCATCCTATGGCTCTTGCATCTTGTAGACATCTCACGCTTACCTGCTGATAAATAGGAATTCAAAGCCAAGAGATGTTACTTGTCTGAGCTAGATCGATCTTCAGGAGTTTCAGAGAAACTTGGTTCAGGCCACTAAATTTGCATCAAATATACTAGCTGATGATCTTGTCTATAGCTAGTGAATGATAGGCTTATACATAATTAACACCATTCAGAAGAGTCCCTACAGACTTGGTTTTTCTACATCATATTAAAGTAGGATGATGAGGCTGAAATTAATGGGGTGAGCACTGCTGTAAAACTGATGGCAGAAGATTACAGGAACATGAACTGTTATTTCCTTTCATTTGACCCATCTTTTTCCATTTCATCAGGCACTACAGGAAAGAGGCACAGGACCTGGTAACACCCATGTGCCGTGCCAACAGTCGGGAGAGCTGCCTAAGCTGGCTATGGTTTAATGTCATCTGCTGTACTTAATGATGCATTTCAGCAGCAGCAAGATATGGAATTGCCATATCATTCTCTACCTGAGTGTGAAGAAATTTGTAACAAAATTTCTAAGGTTGGAATTATTACGACTGGAAATGTGTGTGTAAGCACTAAAACTGAAATACAAAACAAGGGTTTTTAAAGGGTTACAGGGTTAAAACCGCTGTATTGACAGCATAGGACATTGTTTCCAGAACACCATTCCCAGCAGCAAAATCAAGAAATGTATTATGTCAAGACTAAAAGGCTTGCACTCGGAAACATCAAGGCATAGATGGCTGTGAGTGAAGACCCTTTGTCCTAATACCGTGAAGATGGCAGCAAGATTGCAGTTTATCACATATACCAGTTCTTTTCCTGTTAGCTGCACAGGAAAACAAACGGCAAACATATATTTGAAGCACATATGCCAAAAAAGGCAAAAAAAATCAACGACCAGACAGCAGGCAAGCAGTGTGGCCTAAGATGTATGGAGACTGAAGTAAGCAAGATTCTTAGCCAAATTACAAACCTACCAGCTTATAACTACTAAAGGTTACAGAAGATCTGCCCAAAGACGGGTTCATCATTGCCAGTCAAGAGGATACAAAGCTATCATGAAGACTCGACTGCCAAGTCTCTTCTTCTGTGTAGCGCAGAAGTGATCCTGGCCAGGCCAGCTGGATACACACAACTTGTTGCTTGGGAGAATGTGAATGCATAAAATTACCATGCATAAGAGTTTTGTAAATAAATATCACCTTCCCCCTTCCATAAGAGCTCACATTTAGCTTTATAGTACTAATTTCCACACATCACTATGCCTTTATTACTGATGATGTGTATATCGATAGTATGTAACACTGCTGAATTTGAATATGCCTGTATTGCTGTGTATCAGGCAAAATTAGAGACAATCAGAAATCTAGTCTGTGTTAGATCAAACCTCTGAAAGATCACATTCAAGACTCTACAGCAAAGTTGCATGTTTGCACTGTAGAAACCATGCAAGACATAAGTTAGCACTCTAAAATCAAGCTCTCTCAAAAGCAGAGCCTGCTAGCATTATTTATACTTACAGCCTCCTTAGAGACAAGACGACCTGACAGATGGGTAAGTTTCACCTGAGGAAAAAAAACCACTCAGGAAAAACACATCTTATACACACCCTTTTGCACCTTATTCATGGTACTAAAACCACATATGTCTCAACATATAAAAAAGCATATGACTCAATAGAGGGAGTTTTATTCTATTGGCTACACACTTAGTCATTTAAACTTATATCATTCCTATATTAGCATTGTTTCTGTCTTTACATGGTTGACAGCTGGCTGCATATGAGCCAGCAGTGTGCCCAGGTGGCCAAGAAGGCCAATAGCATCCTGGCTTATATCAGGAATAGTGTGGCCAGCAGGACTAGGGAAGTGATCATCCCCCTGTACTCGGCACTGGTGAGGCCCCACCTCAAACACTGTGTTCTGTTTTGGGCCTCTCACTGCAGGAGCAACATTGAGGCACTGGCACGTGTTCAGAGAAGGGCAGCAGAGCTGGTGAGGGTTCTGGAGGACAAGTCTTATGAGGAATGGTTGAGGGAACTGAGGGTTGTTTAGCCTGGAGAAAAGGAGGCTGGGGGGAGACCTTATTGGTCTCTACAACTACTTGAAAGGAGGTTGTAGCGAGGTGGGGGTTGGTCTCTTCTCTCCAAGCAATAGGACAAGAGGAAACGGCCTCAAGTTGCACCAGGGCAGGTTTTGATTGGATATTAGGAAAAATTTCTTCACCAAAAGGATTGTCAAGCATTGGAACAAGCTGCCCAGGGAAGTGGTGGAGTCTCCATCCCTGGAGGTATTTAAAAAAAATAGATGTGGTGCTTAGGGACATGGTTTAGTGGTGGACGTGGCAGTGCTAGGTTTACAGTGGGACTTGGTGATATTAGGGGTCTTTTCTGACCTAAATAATTCTATGATTTTTATTACAGTGCAGCTCTGCACATACCTTATGAAAATGCTTGTTGTGAAAATAATCTTGTTACCCAATTTATGTACAGTCCAGTCTAACAAACGATAATATCCTTATACCATACAAACCAGATAAACCAGTTAACTGGAGTCACGATATCCTCTCCTAACACACTAAAAACCAAGCTTGTTTTGGATCAGAAATAAACAATTGCTTGCAGCATTCTTCTCAGTCTTCATTTTCTTCTCCTAAATAGCAAGGGTCCTAAATAATTAGGAATTTTAGAAGTGTTGCTTCCTTCTACTTGCATGCATTAGCGAAAATTTTAAAATATTCAGTGCTATTTAATATGCGTTTTCTATGGTCCTAATGTTAAAACACTTAAGTCAATAGAAAGTTAATATTTATTTTCTTTGGGTAAAAAAAAAAAGAGTCAAGATGTTGTATTTATACGTCACTGTTGGCCTAGAAATGGAGCACCCACATTAAAGGTTCAGGGCAGATCAAGAACATGCTTTTGAAGCAAATCCTGTCAACTATGATTTCTTTCATATTGCAAAGTAGTATCAAAGTACACGAACTCAATGCAGAAGAAGTTGAATCAGAACACATAATGTTCACAACACATACTGTTCTCCAGGTGCTAATGGGCATTTATCTAGTGGGAACAAACTATAGCTAGTTCAAAGAAAAAATCATGCATGCTATAGCCATTGATACACCAGCATGAGCTGTACCTACCCCTAACAGGTACCACTACTACTTAACAAAGACAGCGCCAAATAGCCTTTCCTTTGTCTGGTGGGGTAGAGAACATCAAGGTGTATTCTGGTTTCTCCACTTTGACTCCTTTTCCCTCAGCTTTCTGCTTCTACACAGTAAAAATCCATGCTTCTGGTTTCTCCATACTGATTTCTGCAGTTATCCTTGTCTGTCAGTTGTCTATGTAGTTTGGTTGTTGGGTTTTTTGTTTTTTTTTATTCTCAGTCTCCTCTGCTGTGAAAACCCTGCTGCATTAATGGCCTCGTACTGGCAATCCTTACCCTGCCAAAACGTTCAGAGCTTTCTGGTGGGTGCAGGAGCTGGACGAGGACCACCGCAGTGAGGGAGCCCCTGCTTTGCAGAAACTCAGCCCAACTCCCCCTGCTCAAAGGTGGCTCCGGCACAGTGCTCAAACACACCCCTTATGCACATTAACAGACTTTTAAACTGATGATGCAGTACATTGGCTTAAAGGTACATAGTCTTTTAGTGTCTTCCTGAATTAAGACCAGACACCATGATTAGAAACTAGAGGTCTTATGTTTTTTTTTGCAGTTATGTTTTAACTAGAATTAATTTCCATCTCAAAATAGGTTAAAAAAAAAATGATTAAAACCAAAGTGATTTTCCTTTTTTTTCCACAGGAAAAAAATAAAACAACTATATTTGCTTCTGAGAAGAAAAGAGAACAAAGCTACCACCAGTACCCTCAAAACCCACTCTCGAAAGAACGCAAACGGTATTTTTCAATGTACCGCCTGCCTACCTGCAAGGCTCCTGTCTGCACTGTTTTCTTCCTGCAGGAAACAGAATTAATAAGTGGTGTTAAAGGAACCCACCTCTCACCAGATGTCCAGGCTCACCACGGCTGTGCTTGCCCTCTCCTGCTGCCGCACCAGCAGCCGGGTGTACTACGCACACTTGGTGCCCTGTGGGGTGAAAGGCCGTGAACCACCCTGGGCCAGTTCCAGCGCTGGTGTGAGCTCCCTATTGCCTGCCAAAACCTCTGCCAGTCAGGAGCTCCCCCAGTGGGTCAGGTGTCTGTGTTGGCGGGGTGGGTGCACCGAAGGGAGCAAGGCGAGGAGAGCTGGAAGAGGAGTGCCTTCGGAGAGCCTGGAGGGGATGCACACACAGCGCCTGGTTGAGGGGGCACGGCTGGAGCTGTGCTCCTGGATGGAGGCACTCCGGGCTGGCGAGGAGTGGCTCTGGGGAGCTGCGGCCATGGGTGACCCATGCCAGGGCAGAGGAGCAGTGAGAAGCAAGGAACAGTGGAGGACAAGGAGTGAGCAGCTGACAGGCACCACAAACTGCCCCCCTTCTCCTATGCTGCCCGGCCTCACCTCACTGAAGGGACTGGGAGGAACGGAGCATAATCTGGGGTGGGAACAAGGGGAGCTGAGATGAGGAGAGGTGTTTCACAAAGAATCACAGAATGGTAGGGGTTGGAAGGGACCTCTGGAGATCATCTAGTCCAACTTCCCCTGCTAAAGCAAGGTTCACCTAGAGCAGGTTGCACAGGATTGTGTCCAAGCAGGTTTTGAGTATCCGCAGAGAACGAGACTCCACAACCTCTCTGGGCAGCCTATTCCAGTGCTCTGTCACCCTCAAAGAAGAGAAGTTTTTCCTGATGTTGAGATGGAGTTTCCTGTGTTCCAGTTTGTGCCCATTGCCCCTTGTCCTGTCGCTGGGCACCACTGAAAAGAGTCTGGCCCCATCCTCTTGACAGCCGTGCTTTGAAGTTGAGGGTGATGAAGGGGGAGGAAAGGTGTTTCCCACTGTTTATTTTTGTCAATACTGGAGTCGGGAATTAAAATTTATGTTAATTGGCAGTAAGTTAAAGTGATGGCAGGTGTGGAGTCAAGGAAGTCTGCCCGCAGCAGTAACTGGTGTAGAGTGGGGACAATGCCTGTCAGGAGCTGGAACTGACTGAATGCTCACTGTGTGCTCCCAGCCATCAGGGGGTGTGGGTTGACGGTGTTCCTCAGAGCCATGGGCTGCTAACAGAGGTGTTTGCAGGTGCTGAGTGCCAGCAGCATCCCTGGGCATCCATCAGCCAGCCCGGGCCCGGGCTGCCGAGGGAGCAGCCAGTGAGCTGGGAGTGACAACCCTGGCAGGGGCGGCCAACCCCTTGGGTGCAAAAACTGGTCTGATCACCACGGGTGTATTCAAAGTCTTGTAAGCTTCTGGGGTTTGCGTTTTGCAGGGGCAAGAGGGGAAGTTTGTGAGGAGTACTTATTCAGAGTATGGTAATGTTGACCCCAACAGTCTTGTTTCCAGGGTTGAGGGGTGGAGATTTACTGAGTGTGTGTGCACAAGGTGCAAAAATAATCCCTGTTGTCTGAGAGGAAGGGTTGAGTTTACAATTTATGTATATTAAAGTTGTGACTATGCTAAAAGTACAGTTTCTAAAGGGATGTGTATTCAAACAGGAACACGAAGAGGCATGTTTCAAGAGAAAAGGGAGGAGAAAACAAAGGAGATGTGGAAAGGGACATGGTTGGAGACACAGCTGGAGAGGTGCTCCCTGCCAGAGGAGGTATGGCTCTGAGGGACTGTGGCCTGTGGGTGGGTTGCCCACACCAGGGCATGGACACAGGCAGCCTTGCAAGACTGGGGCCCACAGGCAGCTTGTGCTGGAACAGAGGAGCAGTCAGAAACAGGGAGCCATGTGTGAAAGAGGAAGAAGCAAAGACGGGCAAAAGGAAACCATTAGGCAGCAGTCACAACCTCAACCTGTGTGCGCTGCTGAAAAAAAGGAAAGCCGAGGCTAGGAGGGGAGAGAGGAACGATGTTGGGCTAATCTGAGCCAGGGGAAGGGGCAGTGGGGAATGTGTTCCCTACGTGTTTAACTGTTTGAGTATTGAGGGGAAAATGCTAAGACAGTCAGGAATTAAAAGCTTATATTAATTGGTAATAGATCAAATTAAATCAGCCTCCCCGAGTCAAGGCTGTCTTGACTGCAACACCAGGACAAGTGAAGAGAAAGGACAAACTGTGTTGCCTCTTCTTCCCTGCTTTCCTAGAGATGTCTAAAACACTCTTGTCAATTTTTCTGTCTCCCTGCAGGTAAAACGATAAATTCACAACAGTCTTCCAGGCAGGTAGCCAATAGTCATGACTATGATTTTCCCAATAAAAAATGAGACCTTTTCAGCAAATCTGAAAATTTGTTTTTGAAATAAAATGTGCCTTTCTATGAGGAAATATTTATTTTATGAAATAATAGGCTAGCTTTTTTATGTTCAATGGAGGGACTTAATTCTCGCAATTTTAATATGTATTTTGAAACTGATTTTACTCACATTTTATCCCTGACATTTTGGCAGATTTTTTTTCTTTTTTTTTTCATTCTGAAAACAAATGTAGTTTGTGATGAAGACTTCCTAATATTTAGCAGAACTGTATGAGTTAGCTCAGGTGAATCGACAAAACAGTTACCAAAGTGTGAATATGAAATACTCTCACAGGCCTGCTTTAGAAATAGTATACACTCACCTGGTAATGATAACTTTTGAGGACAACACCTTTCCTGTGAATGCCGTCAGAAAAATCAACTTTATATACTTGTATTTATGTCCTGCAGAAGTCTGTTTCTTATGTGTCTTCTAATACCATGTCTAGTTTAGTGACAGAAACACATTTATCTTCTTGTCAGTACTGCTGAGCCAATATTGTTGCAGATGGGCAAGTTGTGTTCTATTTTATCTTGTCCATCATCAGCAGAATTTCCAGATTAATTCTCACTCAAGAATCTTTCTTCTTAAAGTTGATATTTTAAACAGAAACAAAAAAACTTGATTTTGAAATCTTGGCTCTTGATCTGGAAAGGTTGTAAGTCTGACAAACCATTCCTGGGCTAGGAAAATGACTGAATGACCTGTGTTTATAGCTAAAGAATCAAAAAAGGACTGTGTAGGGAAGAACAGAGGCTGTATCTCATTCAGTTCTGTGTAAGGTGATAGTACATAAAACTACACACTTAAGACAATCTTTCATTGTCTTGGCTCAGCTGAGGAGAACAGGTGACACAAGGAGTTGCATGTTGTGAACTTGGTTTCCATAGGAATAAATGAACATTTTCCAAATGCCATTTAGGGCATATTCAAGTAATTAACTTATATGTCTTTGGTACTCAGCTGCCTTGGCCTAATCCCTCTGCCTGAATTTGGTTAAGTCCTAATAAGTCCATCTTCCCTGTTGGCACCAGAAAAACACACATTAGCAATGCATGTGTTCTACTGTATCTGCAGCTCTGTGAACTCTCAGTGGTGTAGGATAGTCTGCTTCAATACAGGAAAAAAGGTCTATTTTTTTCTTTGACTCTATTACAATGACATGGTATTGCATTTAATCAAACCAGGAAGAAGAATAACACTTGATGTCCTACAAAAAAAAAAAGAATCTCAAGATACATTTTTATGGCTAGCTGGTAACTTCCGTATTAAATAAGCTGCAGTTATTAGGCAGAATAAAACTGATATACCCACTAAAAGTGGAAATGATGCCTCAGTATCTAGGATTCCTAACAGAATTTAAGGGTGGTATTTTCAAAACACATATTCCTCAGGTTTACTCAGGACCTATCTTAATCTGTAAGTAGCCTGCTGATTTCTCACAATAAAATGTCCTTTCCATTTGTTATTGTCAATCTGGCCTATTGTCAAGTACAAAGTTTTCCTTGACTCATTGATATTGTAATCTTAAAAAATGACCAATGCAGTGATGTGGGTTGAGCTATCTTGACTTTAAACAGTCAAAAGTGGATAATACGGGTGCGCTATCTGAATGAGGCTTGAAATGTCTGCACTCCTGAAGAGACAATAACCCTTTCTGATTCATATCCATGCCACTTAACACACTACTGAAAATTTAACTGTTTTTTTTTTAAAAGTTACTTGACAAAATGGATTAATTTCTGCAAAGATATATGCAAGAAGGTATACTTTGACTATTTAAATTAAAATCATAATTCAAAACTTGATTATAAGTGAATGAAGTCAAAAAGATGCAGAAGAAAGGGGCGATTAAGGCTTACTAGATTATAGTTGAGAAAGGCAGGAGGGTGCTCTGCGTGTACTAAGCAAGGTGATAGCAGAGCAGAAGGATTTGCGTGGCTTCCTACTTTAATTTCTTAATACAGTTAAGTGGAGGTTAACATCATTCAGTCTGTTGCCTACCAGGTTCTATATGGACTCTATTGCCATGCTGTATTGTGAGATAAGGAGACGTACTCAAGGTGGAGCTTGTTTGTATAACTATGAGGGAGATGTCAGCAGAGTACTTGGCTTTGTAATATTATACCTTTTAGCTCTCCAGCCAGATATTTCTCAGGGATTGACTTCCCATGTGTGTTCTGCAAAGCACCCTCTTTTAGCAGACTTTTGGGTGGAAACTTTTTCTGTTTTGTAATAAGAATGAAACTGAGGTGGTTAATTGTACTGGTTCAGCTATCTTGATTAACATGATGTGGTGTAAGGCGGAGTATGGAGGACAAGAAAATATGATAAATTCTGCTTTGCAATGAACTCTATTAATATTGGTGTAAAAGAGACTGCTTAAAAAAATACCTGAAAGATATGAGAGAGAAAATGAATTAAAGCAAGCCTGAATAAAAAAATCTTGATGAAATGGTGAGAATGCAACATGCTTAAGACTTGCTAAATGCTCATCTGAGTCAGTCACAGTGTCTCAACAGAGCTGAGGGTTGGTGGATGAACACAGTAGTATACAAGTCAATATTTTTCAGCACAACAAATCAAGTGAATCTTAAAGGAAGTAAGCTAATAATTTAATCTCAGAAGACAATATGCAAATTCCCAAAAGAATACATAAGGAACTTTCTTTTTTCTTTAGGATCTGGATAGTGTCTGTGTAGTTCCTGAGCAAGTATTGCATTGTATCTGCAGTGACAAAACTGTATCCCTATTTACCTTCATGACTGGCAAGCTACAACAGGTGAACATGAAATAGGAGTATTCTGCATTTTTGAAAAAGCATTAGCAGATTTCAATGCATGTTAAAGAATAAATCAGCTCAAATACATGTAATCCTTCCTTACTCAGAAGAAAAACAGGACAGATATATTTACCTTGCAAAATACTGTGTGTTTCTCTTATAATGAGAAATTCATTCCAGTTCCAATTCCGAGGTATTATTTATATAATACCTAAAAAAAATATTTCTAAACAGAATGAAAACTTAAACGGATCTGCTAAGCTTATCAGGATGTAATTCAGGCTGTCAGTATACAATATTGTTTTCTACGTCTTGGGTTCTGGCCTCTATGCTGAGTAGGCGAGAACTGTGTAATTCTTTGAGTTTTTTTCTTTGAATCAATGTATTTAACATAATAAACTAAACTATATGATATCCATTTAAATTCTGATAAAACAGCATTTTATGTATGAAACCACAGTGTGTAAAACATGAGTAAAAAAATTGGGACTGCTCAAAAATTTTGCTTAATCAAAACATCTTTCATAAAATATTTCATTTTTAACAAAATTTTATTTTGAAAGGAGGAAATGAAAATGTTGAAACATTTTAAAATTTATTTTTTATAAACCAATGTTTACATTTTTATTCTAAATTGATTTTCCACTTTGGAATACATATTTTTGTATAAAAATACTAAAAATGCTAGGATAAGAGAAAAAAGTCTAAATCAAATACTTTTTTTTTTTCAGAAAATGCTTCTGAAATTTTCTTACTTCCTCTAGAATGTACTTTTAATGACAATTTTGAATTTTCAGATTCTTTTTAAATTTGGGCAAAAATATTTGAAATTTCAACATTCTAGAAAGTCAGTGTTCTAATGGCGTCTGCAGATAATTAGTTCAACAAACAATGCTACTGTACTGTGATGCAATTGTTTAATTAAGTGCATTCCCATAACTTATTTACTAATTCCCAAACATGTAGAATCTTTCAGGAACAGAGCAGCTACAGAGCTTTTAAAGCTGCCCATGACCATGTGACACTCACCAATTGAAGTAAAGGAGACTTTCCATTCGATCAGGCTTTTCTTTGTAACAAGTACAGGTGCCAGGTAAGATCTTTGCTGAAGGCACTTCATATAGACGTAGTAAAATATTCACAGAGAATTTTACAAACATTGTCACTCAAATGAACCCAAAATTCTAATTCAATGGGAGTTTTTTAAACTATTTTGGCCTGAATCAGTAACATGGAAATAACAGTTTTAGTGAATGAAAATTCTGACCAAAAGTTTTGCATTGCCACACAGTCTGTGGACAACAGGAATAGTTCTGAACTATGTCTACCGAAAATATCTCAGCATCTATCTCAGCTGGCATAATATCTGGGTACTTCTCCGGTAGAAAGGTTGTGTTGCACTAGAGGAAATACAGGTCATTCAAATCTATACAGAAGAATTAATGCAGGAAGAAAGTCATATTGGGACAATCATAGTTCAGGAAGACATGGCTTTAGGTCAAGCTGAACTAAAATCAAATGCTCTTGCCTGTTCCTTTACCTGCAATGCAAATGCAGTATAAAATTTAGTGTTCTTAAAAAATTGTTCTAGTGAAAAGTTTAGTAAAAGGACCAGGGTTTTTAAGAGGATAAAGATTTAAGAGAAATGTTTCAAATAGGATTCATTTCACCTGACAGTCTCCATCCAAAGGTTTAATACCTGATTTTAGCTAGTCATCACCATTGCCTCCAGAGTCCATGAAAAGAGATAACATCCACTAGATGACTCATCTCCATCCTGGAGTGAGGTCTAGCAGCTAGCTGATAATGAAGGTTTGGTCATGTTTCTCCCTCCCCAGCTTTATCACACCAGCATTGCGCTTTGCCTGAGACAACTATTCATTCAGCCTAGCCTCATCCTGCCCCTATCCCAGCTGCCCATCCCATCCATGCTGGGGCTTTGTCTGACTCTGGTTACTCTCACTGGGTCTGATCTTGACCCTTACCTGCAGTCTGATATCCTGGCCTGGCCTTAGCCTGGCCCTACACTGATACCTGATCCATAAAGCTGCCCTGGCGGTCCTCCAGCTGGTGCTGTTCCTTTGCAGGAGGCAGTGACATGGTGTCTGGCTGGCAAGGCCCCGGGCCACCAGCTGTGCTATCAGTCCTGGCTCTGTGTCCTTCACAGAGCAGCTGGCTCACATTGCTCCTTGACAAAACCCTGGCTGCCTTTTGCACAATTTATCAAAACTGACATGCATCTACACCAATGCACACACCGTGGACAACAAACAGGAGGAGCTGGAAGCCATTGTGTGACAGGAAAACTATGATACAGTCGCCATTACAGAAACAAGGTGGGATGATACACTCAACGAGTGCTGCATTGAATGGCTATAAGCTCTTTAGAAGGGATAGGCCAGGCAGGAGAGGCAGTGGAGTGGCTCTGCAGGTTAGGGAGTGTTTTGATTGTCTTGAGCTTAATGATGGTGACAATAGGGTTGAGCGTTTACGGGTAGGAATCGGGGGGAAGGCCAAGAAGGCAGATATCATGGTGGGAGTCTATTATAGACCGCCCAACCAGGATCAAGATACAGATGAAATATTTTATAAGCAGCTGGGAGAAGTCTCATAATCACTACCACTTGCTCTTGTGGGGGACTTCAACTTACAGATATCTGCTGGAAATAAAATACAGCAAAGAAGAAACACTCTAGGAGGTTCCTGGAGTGTGTGGAAGATAACTTCCGGACACAGCTGGTGAGAGAGCCAACTAGGGAAGGTGCCCTGCTAGACCCGTTGTGAACATAGAAGGACTTGTGGGTGATGTGAAGGTTGGAAGGCATCTTGGGTGTAGTGATCATGAAATGATAGAGTTTTCAATTCTTGGAGAAGTAAGGTAGGGGGTTAGTAGAATTGCCACCTTGGACTTCTGGGTTCAGACTTTGAGCTGTTTAGGAGACTGGTTTACAGAGTCCCTTGGGAGGCAGTCCTGAAGGGCAAAAGGAGTCCAGATGAGTTGGCAGGGAAGAAGACCGGTATGGCTAAACTGAGAACTCTGGCTGGAACTCAGGAAGTAAAGGAAAGTTTATGACATATGGAAGAAAGGGCAGGCCACTCAGGAACACTGCAAAGATCTCATGAGGCTATGCATGGAGAAAATTAGAAAGGCCAAAGCCCAACTAGAACTTAATCTGGTTACTGCCATAAAAGACAATAAAAAATGTTTCTATAAATATGTTAGCAACAAAAGGAGGACTAAGGAGAATCTCCATCCTTTCTTGGATGTGGGGGGAAACAGTGACCAAAGGTAAGGAAAAGGCTGAGGTACTTAATGTCTTATTTGCCTCAGTCTTTAACAGTAAGACCAGTTGTTCTCTGGGTACCCCATCCCCTGAGCCGGACGATAGGGATGAGGAGCAGAATGAAGGCCCCATAATCCAAGGGGAAATGGTTAGCAAGCTACTATACCACTTAGACACACATAAATCTATGGGGCCAGATGGGATCCACCCAAGGGTACTGAGGGAGCTGGCGGAAATGCTCACTGAGCCATTTTCCGTCATTTATCATCAGTCCTGGCTAACTGGGGAGGTCCCAGTTGTCTGGAGGTTAGCAAATGTGATGTCCAGCTGCAAGGAGGGCCAGAAGGGGGATCCAGGGAATTACAGGCCTGTCAGTCTGCCCTTGATGCTGGGGAAGGTTGAGGAGATCATCTTGAGTGTCATCATGCGGCACATACAAGACAACCAGACAATCAGGCCCAGTCAGCGCAGGTTTATGAAAGGCAGATCCCACTTGACTAACTTGATCTCCTTCTACGACAAGGTGACCCACTTAGTGGACAAGTGAAAGGCTGTAGATGTTGTCTACCTAGACTTTAGTAAAGCCTTTGACACTGTTTCCCACAGCATTCTCCTGGAGAAACTGGCAGCTCATGGCTTGCATGTGTGTATGCTTCTTTGAGTAAAAAACGTCCAGGATGGCCGGACCCAAAGAGTTGTGGTGAATGGACTTAAATCCAGTTGGCAGCCAGTCACAATTGGTGTTCCCCAGGTCTCAGTATTTGGGCGAGTT
Organism: Ibidorhyncha struthersii; assembly: GCA_013398815.1. Taxonomy (NCBI): domain Eukaryota; kingdom Metazoa; phylum Chordata; class Aves; order Charadriiformes; family Charadriidae; genus Ibidorhyncha; species Ibidorhyncha struthersii. Next base: position 26,611 of record VZSZ01005412.1, on the reverse strand, counting down.
GTCTTTAATATCTTTATCAACGATTTGGATGAGGCAATCGAGTGCACCCTCAGTAAGTTTGCAGACAACACCAAGTTGGGCAGGAGTGTTGATCTGCTTGAGGGTAGGAGGTTTATGTAGAGGGATCTGGACAGGCTGGATCGACGGGCCAAGGCTGATGGTGTGAGGTTTAACAAGGCCAAGTGCTGGGTCCTGCACTTGGGTCACAACAACCCCATGCAGCACTACAGGGTTGGGGAACAGTGGTGGGAAAGCTGCCCAGCAGAAAAGGACCTGAGGGTGTTGGTCAACAGCCAGCTGAATATGAGGCAGCATTGTGCCCAGGTGGCCAAGAAGGCCAACAGCATCCTGACTTGTATCAGAAATAGCGTGGCCAGCAGGACTAGGGAAGTGATCATCCCCCTGTACTCGGTGCTGGTGAGGGTGCATCTTGTGAGTACTGTGTTCAGTTTTGGGCCTCTCACTGCAGGAGCGACATTGAGGTGCTGGAGTGTGTTCAGAGAAGGGCAGCAAAGCTGGCGAGGGGTCTAGAGCACTTGTCTTATGAGGAGTGGTTGAGGGAACTGGGGTTGTTTAGCCTGGAGAAAAGGAGGCTGAGGGGAGACCTTATTGGTCTCTACAACTACCTGAAAGGAGGTTGTAGCGAGGTGGGGGTTGGTCTCTTCTCCCAAGTAACAAGTGATAGGACAAGAGGAAATGGCCTCAACTTGTGCCAGGGGAGGTTTAGATTGGATATTAGGAAAGATTTCTTCACTGAAAAGTTTATCAAGCATTGGAAAAGGCTGCCCAGGGAAGTGGTGGAGTCCCCATCCCTGGAGACATTTAAAAGACGTGTAGATGTAGTGGAGGGACATGGTTTAATGGTAACTTGGCACTGCTAGGTTAATGGTTGGACTTAAAGATCTCTTCCAACTAAAGCGATTCCATGATTCTATGTATTGAATTACTATGATGTATGAAAAAGATCCTAGAAACTGTTCAGAAGTAACCTCGGAATTTTAAATACGTAAACTGATTGTAAATGCAAATTTATTGTCCAAATAAATATCCTAATTCTAAAGTAAATTAAAAAATCAAGCAACAGACCTAAGTAGCAATAATTATCAGATGTAGGATTAGCTTGCAATTTATGCTTGTATGATCTGTAGCTATCTATTGTAGTGACTTGATTTTGAACATTAATATGGAAAATTTAACTTTTCAATTTCATATGATATAACAAGGACAACTGGGTGTCGAATATGCTCAAAGTTGGGATTGGTTTTCTAACTGCTATACACACAGGAACCCAATTACTGGGTTTTAGTCCACATGTGAAAAAGAATGTCTATAACCAGTATTTCAGGATGAAACCCGAACAAGCCTACAGGTATATTAGCATCGTGGGAATTCCTCACCTGTTTCAGTAGTTTCAAAAATTCTCTAGTCAGTCTTAAATATACATACAGGTACTGCTGATTTCTATAAATAACTATAGATGCATCGGTCTGACAATAATATTTCTTAACAAATCTGTATTTCAGACTTGGCGTTTATCAGTCCTGTCTGTCCTATTTTTTTAATTCAACAGCCATAAAAACCCAACCAACCAACCAACCAAAAACCCCAAATCCAAAATACCTTGCTGACTTTTTAAGAAAGGAGATTATAAAGCCAAATATTTCTGTTCTCTCATGTTACCTCTTTTTTCCCTTGGCCCACAACAAATTCTAGGACTTCCAGTGCGTGAAAAACATGCTGTTTATCTTCTCAGGTTAGTATTTAGACAAAGGAACACTGAAACAGTGCTAGTGATTATGTAGTCATGCACTTACACGTTTCCCTAAGTTATCTATTTTGGAAGACTCTGTGATACAGAGACACATACTCAGAAAGTCTGTAACATTCACTGGGTATGTACCGATGGAGCAGAATATTCCACTCTCTGGTAATTTCTTACCCAAATCTTCACTACAAGGAAACTGAACATTGTTACTCAACTAATTCCATCAGTTTGGCAATTTTTTATTATACCAAACAGTGCTCATCAGTTGCAGTGCTTTCTATTCAACAAATAATTTTCTAAGTTAAAAATGCTAATGTCTGGTTAACAGCATAAAACAGAGCTAAATTATGAACATTAGAATTGCAGATGCTCTCATTTGCACATAATCTTTGCAGATACTAACCACGCTAAATTTAACAGTAATGAACCACACTAAACTCAACAAATCTTTCAGAAATTATTTTACAGACTGACACTAGAAAGTATTTACCCCAGTGCAGACAAAAGTAAATGGGCAGTGGTCTAAGGTAGCCAGAAAATGTTTTTATTCTTTGTTTTACAGGAAAAGTTGTCTCATCAAATAAAACAGTTTGTAGGACATATGGCTCATTAAAAAGAACTTGCAGTAAGTTTACCATAAAGTCATTTCTTAGTTCAAAACCAACTTTTTTTGTTTGAAAACTGGATGTTATTTAAACTATGTAATGGATCATAATGGATCAAAATCAAACAACAGTCTATATAGTAGAAATATACTCTGGATGAATAATTCATGAAAGTTTGGATAATTTTATTTTTCATCTTGACTGGGAAAAAGGAAAACAAAATCGTATGCAGTAGGAAAGTATTTATTTCCTACCCACCCATACTGAAATATGCCTAGTGGCCCAGGAGAAAAAGAGCTACTGGAACCTGGACTTTTAGGAAGGGCAGTGCTAGTATAATTTGAAAGTGGGCAACTCCACCTTGTCTAGTAATTTGCTGTTACCTCTCAGAATGGGGGACTCTCAGTCTATAGTTGCTGCAACAAAGATGGGAGAAGGGGAGACAGTGGGAAAATTATTTATTTTTTGACTGCTGCCTCCTGTGGCAGGTATATTCCTGCTGCATAAGGAGGTTGCCCTCTGGCCATGAACATCCAGTACTGCTTTTGTCTCTTTTGTCCAAAGGTAAATTTGAATTACCCATCCTTGGTGAGAAGGAAGTGAGCCCTAATCCGTATTTCTGAATTCTGCTGATCCTACAGCAAAAGTATCTGCAAGAAGTATCTTCAGCATCCAGTAATGCTGATAAAAGTTAGTGGACACATATATAAAACGGGACATTAATTACAGAACTGGAGAAATTACTGCTTTGGAGAAATATGTGCCTCCATGAAATCAAGCCACATGTTAGAAACTTGAAGTCAGGTCACCTTGTGAACAAGTCTAATATCAATGAAAAGAGATCCAAGCATTCAGTTTTATCTTCAGTTACCGACAAGCAGGGATTGCTAATATGTGAGATATTTCTGAGTCTTCCAATTATTTGAACTTGCTGGTCCTTTGAGGAAGAAATCATTGGAGTAATGAATTACTTCTTTGCTGCCTGATTAATGCCTGTTGATCTTTTCTTAAAATATGCTAAAAATTCAGAGGTGGTGCATTCAACCCAGGAATTTGTTAGCAGTAATATCAATGGCACATGTCCAGTTCGACCTGAAACCAACCAAATAAAAATCTACTAGGTTTATGAGGAGGAGCAAAAACATTGTTTCAACAGGGCTCTCCAGTTATATGATAAAATTGCATTAAGTATTGGACAAAACCTTGTATTTCGGGGAAAAAAAAAAAACTATGTTTAAGAAGAACTTCCTTTTATCCTAGCTTCTGGGAGCATCTGGTATAGTTGACTTCCATTTTCTGTCTCAAAATCTTTTTTTTCTGTCAGCAAAGCATCTACCTAACGTGCTTTATATGTGATGTACAAATTTTAGCTTTTCTCAAAGCAAAGATTACTGATCAAGAAGACATTTATCAATAGAGTCTCAATAACTTTGCTCAAGTTTCAAATTGACATTTTTGTATACAGTCTTTTCAAAAATGTTTTCCTTCAGACAGCGCACAGTCTCAGATGACACAGCAAGAGTGCAGCTGCACTCTGTCTGGACAGTTATCTCTGCCTGTTCTCTGTTCTCTGACTCTCTTTTTGGCATTATTTTTTGCTATCTCTCCTTAATGCATTCTTCCTTTTTTATTACATTCTGCTTGGCCTGTTTCCCACCTTCCTTCCATCTTTGTTGATATTTCTATGACTGTCTTCCTTATACTATTTTTTTTTTAATTTTGTGAATATTTGTGTTGTAACTTTTTCTCAGGTCATTTGAAACCTTACAGATTTGTTTCCAATTTTCCTCATTTCTTCTCTTTTTTATTCAAAGAAAACTTAAGTAAATTTACTATCCACTCTGCTTCTTATTTATTCTATTTTTTCCTTCTTTCTTCTTAATATGTTTGCAAAAGTACACTGGTTCTTGCTGCTACTAGTCCTTGCTGTTACTAGTCCTTGCTGTAAGTTCATAAGTGCTGCCTTCACTATAGATTATAAAAAACAACAAAATTTTTGCATTAAATTTTTACACATGTATTTGTTAAAGGTAACGGAACAGGACTGCTGTCCTCATGAGCTTTGGTAAAGGCAAAGAAGAGGTTTTATTTTTCAGTAGTGTCCTAATGAAGAAATTCAAATTCCGGAAACAAGAGAAAGGTCTCTTGGATTCAGTATTCGACTTTACTGCGATGTTGCATTCTGTGTTTTATATTACTCTTCCTATAAAGAAAAATGAACACTGACACAGAAAATACCTGTTACTCCACCTTAGTAACTTTATTATTGCCAAATAATAAAGTGCTTCAAAGCAAATTTTTTGGTTTATTTGTGTTTTGTTTTCTTCCTGGCTTTGTTCATGTAGTCTGTTTAGGTGGACTTCTGTCACTTCTCTTGACATAACCAAATAGGTCTCCTGTTCAGAAGTCAGTTTCTTAAGTTCATCTTGCTGTCCCATCTATAATGCCTTTCATCCTGGTAGTGTCTGTTCTTGTCTGATGGTTATACTCTTTCATTATTTAAAAGCTGTTTCTTTTATATTCAGGCATTTTACCTCTTTAATAACATGATAATTGCTATGGCAGCAGCATCATTTTTGCTGCTCCTTTCTGAATTTATTTCAGCTTATGTATACACCTGTAAGATTGGAGTACCAAGGTCTGCCTACAGCATTTTAGGTGCAATTTGCTATTCATACCACCAAAAGTGACTTTTTATGCCTTTGTCGTGATACAATCCCTCCCTTCAAACAGTTCCCAGATCATATTGACCTTTTCTTGTTGCAAATTTGCTTTATAAACATGTATCTAATTTACTGTCCATTATCACTTGTAAGTCCTTTCATCAGTGTTCATTTCTAGATTACTCTCCCATAGAATGTCTTTATTTCATACTACTTTTTCCCAGATAAATAGTTCACATGAGAAAGCCAGCTGCATCTCCATCCTGATATTTTCTGTCCATATTTTGTCTGCTTTTTACAGTTCTGAATCTTTGAGCTCTCTTAACACTCTCAGAATCTATGAATTTAGTGTCATCTTCAAATTTAATTACCTTGGTGGTTTGCTCCAGCCTTAAATCATTCAGTAGCATGTTTAAATAAGAGCAGGTGTATCAGTGATCCTTGTAACACACCATTGCACACTTCTGTACACTGTATGCTGCTGCAGTTCTGCTCGTCATTATCCTTTCTGTTGTCCTTCACTACATTTTCATTTCCCATTTGCTTACAGCCAAGAGCATTGCCATTAATTCTGCATCATGCTACATAAAAACAACACATATATGTATAGGACTTGTGTTGTATTTCTCTCATCCATTCGTTTTATGAGCAAGAATAAAATGATCTCTTCATTCATTGGATATGACCCTCCTGTTATGTAGGTCTCATGACTGCAATCTCCTAAATGTTCACTTGTAGGTAAATTGTCACAGGTGCGTTAGTTCCACAGAGGAATAAACATATGACAGGCTTATAAGATGATATTTACATTATTAGTCTACCCTACACAGGGAAATGTGGGATATTTGCTGATATTTTATTCTGACAGCAAACTGTTAGGTGGAAAGATCTGGGAAAAAGACATAGCCCGAGGTCCCTCCTTCCCTACTATACAGCCAGAGAATGTAAATGAATGAACAGAGGGCACAGTGCAGATCCTAAGAAAAGAGGAGGGACATTACTCTCTTGTCTCAAGAGATAAACTGTAACTAACTAACTGTAACTTTTGTAATTTGTTTCCAGATCTGCTGCCTGTGTGAGGAGGCTGGAGAGGGTATGTAATTATCTGTGTCTCTTTCTTCAAACCTACTATAAAATTCTAGGCTTTTTCATATAATTTTCCTACATTTCTTACATTATATATTATACAATATATATATATGTTTCCCTAAGCAATGGAGTTGAAGATATGGTTCCTAAAGATTATTCTTCACTCTCTTCCTTTTTTATGATCACTGGTATGTTTGCTTTTCTTGGGTACTTTATAATTCTCTGTGGCTTAAACAATTGTAAGTGGTTCAGTAAGTTTGTTAGCTAAGTCCCTGAATACCCTAGAATGCGTGTTCAAAGTCATTATTACCTCCTAATTGTCAAAAGCTGTTTTACTCATTTTGTATAGCACTAACACTTTCTCCTTTTTGAAAGTTGAGCCTTAGATGAACATGTTTGTGTTATCTTATTATCCCACTCCTTATTTATTAATGAGCTAAATTTCACTTGTTTTTCTTTGTGCATTTATGAGATCTGCAGATATCTTCCTTACTCCCTTGACCCTGTTTAGCTAGCATTTATTCTGTTGTTTTTATTACCTAATTGTTTCCAGTTGTAGGCTATGCATTTTTCACTTCTAATAAAGAGATCTTGTAAGCCCATCAAGGGTTTACTTTTTTCCTTACATTCTGACCATGTATTTTTATTTTTTGTAATAATTGCCTCACGTATTATATAACTTGTTTCCAAAAATATATATTTTGACAGTATATTTTGGATTTAAACTTCTGAAGTAGTGTCCTCATCATGGCCTTTGAACATTGGAAAGAGTTACAACTTACCATCTCAATTACTTCATTTTGCTTTTATAAAATAAAATATTTTTATATTACTTCATTCAAGGACAGTGTTTCTAACTCCATTATATTGAAACAGCTTGTGGTCAAAAGGTATTGAATATCACTATTTCTCACAATATCTATTGCTCCTTCTTGAGCAGGGTAGTTAAATCCTCTCCTTTCTGGATCATAAAATTGCCCTCTGTGATGATGCATGCTTGATTAGTTGTGTTTTTATCCAACAGCTGTCTTGGTACTTAATGTCCCCCATGACAGGTATGGTTTTGCGTGTCTTGGGAGATGGTCCGGGCATCTTTTTCTGTGTCATCCAGCCTTGATGCAGTCTTGCAGATGTTCAGTGAAGTTCACCTCCATACTCCTTTTCTGATACGCTTGATCGAAATACTTCACAAACTTTTTATATATTAAATAACTTTTTTTGTGCATCGGTTAATCTACATTCACATACATGTTAGTGTTACAGTTAATGTGAATTGTTTAAGACAGTTTATTTGTCAGTGGAAGTGGGATAATCTGCCTAACTTGCTACATAGGAAAAGCGTGCATACAGGTCCTCACATGTCCATGTACACAGTAAGATGTGGTATTTTGATATAAATGACTTCTGGTTACTATATTGTTGGCCCAGGGCTTCAGCAAAATATTTCTCTATATTTCCCCTTCCCCCGCCACTTGTCCTAGTGTAGACATTTTCTCCAGTGGTTTTAATGGGAAAGCTTTTCAGAATTAGTCAAGTTTCAAATACACTTCTATTCCCAAAAAACACTCAGTGATTTTTTTTTTTAATTGCTTGTATTAAAAGAACCTCTGTGACCTCAGATGGGATTAAAATGTACTTGTGGAAGGACCAGAAAACATACTCAAATCAAATCAGTTGCCATTCTGAAGATCAGACAGTTCAGAGAACTGTCAGGCAAAGAATGGGAGAAGTATTGCTATCTTATTTTACAGGTAAGGAACTGAATAATAGAGAGATTAAGGTCAGACAGGGAGGCAGTGGCAGGTCTGGGAACTAGTCCCAGCATACTTCCTTAATCACAAAACCATTCTTCAGTCTGAAAGGTTTTATTGTTTATTCTTCAGACACCTTCTGTGGAACTAAAAGGGAAGCAGAGTTTGGACCGAGCTTCAGATCCAGACTAAGGATAACTTTGCTGTTTGACTTAACAACTAACTTCAGAATAGGGTCTCTACTGAAGGCTCTGGGTTCTTAGAAGTGCAATTCTTCTCAGCTCCTGGAAATCTGGAGATACAGGGATTTTGGTTTGATGTAATTAAATTCAGGTTACAGTGGTTTTTGCACATCTAATTCCAATTAATTTTAGTAAGTGTTAGACAAATAGATAAAAACTATTTTTGTTTTTCATTTCATTCGCATTAATTTCCATTATGTGAGAATTCAGTTTTCTCCATCTTGCCTAATTTGTATAAACAAACACATCTTTAGGATGTTAATGTGCTGTTCTTCGGGTACAAGTGGGAAGCTGCTGATCCAGAAATGTCCCACTTATCACTGCCTATATTTTAACAGTCTGGATTCCAAGATCTGCTAATTTACGCCAGATAACACCTTTTCAGATTTGTCCTGATCTTCTGTCACTGAGGACTTTCACTGTATCAAAACTTATGTTTTGCAGTTTCCTAATGGCTTTAAAAAGGAACAGTAAATGTCAACAGGCAAAAAGGCCAAAAAACTGGGAGAACTGATGCTCACTAACAGATCCTTTGGGGATTAGTCATACCAGTTCTTGGTTCTTTATTTCCACAGGCATTTTTACAATAAATGATATAAGATCTAAAAGCAAGTTAAATGTTAAAGGTTCTTTAGTCACTGCCCAGTCCAACAAATGAGCGAAAAAGTAAATAGCATCTAAAAAATCTAAGCCCTTGAATTCAATCTTCAGTAGTTTTAAGAAACAGATCTTTCTATTTATAGCTTTAATTATCCAGAATTCTCCATCTCCCATGGCTTATACAAAGAAGCACAAAACATATATTTAAAAAGAAACCTGTAAATGCATTTTGTTATCAAAATTAGTTGTGTTCTAAATTATATATATATTTATGGAAATGGAAGTTACTAGTTTCTGTGCTAGTTCAGTCATTTATTCTGTAAGTTTGTTCCCCATATTAAAAAAACAACAAAAAAGCCCACAACATATAGACACTGAATTATTCCTGTTATAATAGCCTCATAGTTTGTATACTATTTATTTATCTTCTGGTTTATTTCAGTGGTTACATAGCTCCCTTCCTTCCATAGCATAATATTTATAATTGATTTAGGAAAATGGAAGTATCTGCTTGACCTTATGTTGCTTTTTTCAATCCTGCCTAAAGGTGCTCTTTGTATTTGTACAATAATTCCTGCTAATAGAGTTAAGCACTAAAAGAATTTTGAGTGTTTCAGATTCTTAAGGGTTCATCGTGTCTGCTTTAATGAGAAATTGTTTCATGAACTATACCACGACCTCTATAGTCAGGTGATGATTTTTCCTGTTCTTGCTTTTTGCATTCTTAAGAACAAAGATTTTGTTCACCTGTGTTCATTTCTGTGGGAAGTTTTTAATGAGCCATAGTCTTCTCTGGTTGTTTTTGAATGATATTGAAAGTAAGAGACTCTCCTCTTCAAGATGGACTTTCGGTCTATATTTTTCCCTTCATTATTGTTACAAACTGGCATATACAGAGCAGAAATTACCCTCTGAATTCGGTTATACTGAGCAGGCCAACCCCCTACCCTCTAAATAGACTATCCAAATCAAGCCAAAAGAAGGAGACCCTAAGTAATTTTTGAAGAAAGTTGTCCACTGAGTCATTGAACCACAGAATATGTTAAGTTGGAGGAGGCATCTAGAGGTTGTCTGTGCTGACCTCATGCTCAAAGCAGGGCTGACTTTAAAACTAGAGCCACTGAGTTCTTTAGACGGTAAGGTCCACCAGTCCAACAGTTCAATCTTCCTGTCTTTCTCTGTCTTCCTTCCCCACCAAGAAGTTGTGTTTCTCACTACTGCATAAGAAAAGTAGCTTCCTTCTATTTCAAAACTGGGACAGTAAGCAAGCTTTAACTAGCTTGCACTGCTCTGATGTAAGTTATGCTGTATAGTTACCCTGAGATGCAGCTTTCTTTGGAGCTAGCAGCATTTGAAGCATCGTCCCAGGATCCAAAACTTATGCTGCTCTCTGCTCTGCACAGTAGTAGATGCCAAAACCTCACCTTTTGAATGCAGTAGAGAAGAACTGGATGGGGAGGCAGGGTTGGGTAGCTCAGAGATTTATGTGGTATTGGTTTTGGAGGGCTGTATATGGTTGGTGGGGAGTGGGTCGACAGCCATGAGATTTAATATAATTTTTGAAAAGCAGAATTTGTAAGAGTAAATGGGGGAGATGGACCTGTCTAAGTGTCATACACTGACTGCAAATTGGACTCACTCATTTGACTCCTGTCTCACACTCCTTCTGCAGAGCGTCATATGTTATGCGTCTGCTATTAGCATCGAAAACCTGTTTCACATGGTCATCACATAACATAGGAAACCAGGAAGCAGATAGAAACGGGAAAGGCAGAGATTAGTATTCTGTGTGGGAAGTGGGTCTGTTTTGAGCTATAGAATGAGGCATAGCTGGGTGGCTTCCCCAAAATGGAAAGGACAGTGGAGGAAACTTGACAAATGAAAATGTGAACAACTGATTTGCATAGCCAGCAAATTTTAACAGCCAGTTCTACTGAACTTCCTATTCCTCAAGAAAGGCTTTGGTTTACAGGATTGAAGACAATAGCCAGGCTTGTTAAGAATAATTTGTAGCTCTGTACTTAATTTTTTTCTGGAGCTCTGAACCATGAAAGACAGGCTCTGTCTCTCCATGTTTTGCAGTCAGCACCAAGCACCTTGCAGGAGCAGGACATTTCCAACTTACTGCTGCTTTATTTATATCACAAATACTGTCATGGCAACTAATAGCACTTGCACAGAAAATCAGCCTTTTGTAGAGACTCAAGCACCAGAACAAGGAAAACTAAAAACAATATTATCCAACTGTTTGGCAGTGATCTATGCTTACAAACAGTGAAGACACTGGGAACAGCACTGAGCAGCTTCACCTTCAAAAGTGGGTACCCTTAGGAAGTGTTTGTATGCTTGCTGTCTATCTGTCCATCTGTCAATCCATCTATTTATCTGTCTATCTATCTCTCTGTTGTACTGATGTGCTACCTATATTACTGATAAAATAAAGAAAATTAATTCTTTTAATTGAATATGATCGATAAGTACTTCTTTTGCCCTAAAATTTAGTACATAGTCTTTAAATAGCAAATACATTGCACAGTTTGAGCTTGCATTGAATTGTATTCTGAGAAAGGGAGTGTTTTCTCAGTACGGCATATAAGCATCTTTTAAAAACCTAAATCACAGAATCGCAGAATCACAGAATCGTCAGGGTTGGAAGGGACCTCTGGAGATCATGTAGTCCAACCCCCCCGCCAGAGCAGGGTCACCAAATCTTAGTGTTCATACTCCATAGAATACTGGAGGCTGTGCACATAGTCCCTACCACTTTACATGCTTCATATTTGTACTCCGGAGTTTAAAGATAATGTGATTGCTCATGGCCAGGTGGGGAGAGGGAAGGATCAGATATGATCAGTACAGGGCTCAGAATATGTGGCCCTCTACACAGCATCACTCTGTATCTTAAGGGCCAGCCATGGGTGTGTACCAGTGTTGAATAAGTGGTTATTTTTTAGTGGGACAGTGCTTCCCTAGCTCACTAGTAGTGCACTTGGTCAGCATGGGGTATGGTCTGTGACCAGCAGCCTTGCTCATAAACCATAGGAAGAAGCAAATGCTTCTTTTAGGCAGAGATGATTCAGATATGCCAAACAGTGCATTAGTTTTGCTTCACCTAAGTTCAATTAGAGCCTCTGTATGAAGCTTTTAAATCTCACTGATTTTTTTACACTGAATTAAGTATGGCCGGATGCAATAGTTGCAATCAGGATTTTCTGTTCTGAAGAGATGATCAGACTATGCTTCATATATCCGTCACCTGCTAGCATGCTGGATTTCTTATAGTATGATTCTTTCTTTAATAGCATTCCTTTCCTATGGATGTGCAATGAAAATAAATTTCTTGCTATCTTGGAACTGACATTACCTTGCCTGAGATAAGCCTTTTGAGGAGGAATGATGGAATACTGAAGGTTGACTTTGTTTTCATCAGAAGACAAAAATGAAGCGACCGAGCATTTTACAGTTTGTATGATGTAGCCCTTGGATAAAACAAGAATATTGCTGGCTAAAAGCAGATTTTCTGCTTTGGCGATTCTATTGATAACAAATTCCACCAATACCAAATTTCACCTCAACTCCTGCTGTGGTGTATAAAAGCCTTTCACAAATTGCTATGGTTCTTCTGGGAAAGGACAGGATTTCTTCATTTATTTTCAAGTGTTAAAATCTCACCAGGGAAGAGACCATATGTCAAAATAAAATCTCCCAATTTTAAAGTGAAACTTATGATTCTGAGGGGAAAATAAGTCATGATTTGTGATTGGGTAAGATTGGCAGCATTAGAGAGCTGACTTTTGACACATTCAAAGTTGTAACTTGTGGAAAAGAAGATAATGTAATCTGTAGTATCTGGTATCTATACCTGTAATATCCAATAGTCTGATATCTGTAGTCATATTACGATGTATGATTACTTTTTTTTCTTGTTATGTGTGTTACAATGCCCAGTTATTAATCTGAGCTATAAGCCTCTCAAATTTACTGACAGTAATGTGTTGTCTTTTCTCCCAGTGACTTGTCATTGGATGTTCAATTACTGTTGTAAAGTCCTTTTTCAATCTGCTCTGTAGTTTTTTATTTCCTACTAATGATTTCCTACTATTTACATTAGTTTGAAAGATTTAAATTTGTGAACATCATGACAAAATACTGGATTACATTTGCACTGAACAAAGCATACATCAGTAAGAAGGAACAATGTGGCTCTAAGTGACCTTGTTAGTTTTCAGATTCCAGAATCAGCTAGAGACCTGGCTTTTTCTCAAAAAGAAACAGAAAATACTCACGTAGTTCATGTACACCCATATTTTCAAAAGAGAACCATGTTGTAGGAATTTTTCAAGATCCAAACATCCAACTAATCCAGGATGATCCTAGAACGGTTTGCTTTGTTGTTACAGAATAAATGTTACAGAATAAATTGTTCAGAATAAACATACAGAATAAATCATATGTCTTCTGTGTTTTGAAGTAATATGGAAAAGTAAAAGAGTGTGAAGTAGAACACCATTTTCCTCCCTTATTGTTTAACAGCAGCTTTGTATTCAGTCTGTAGTGTCACACCTTCTAAAATCAAATCAGGCTGTTCGTCACTTTCATAAACTAATATTGTATTGTTCGTCACTTTCATAGACTAAGCCAGAGAACTTGAAAGAAGATTGTTTGGATTACATATTTTAGCTTGGAATGGCGTATCTTACACTTTAAGGTAACCTCATTCAACTAATGATTTCGTGTATGTTTGAGCCTTACTTTTTCCCATTTGGGTTACTTTGTTTTCTTGTGTGACATCTGGCCCTTACACACAGCTTCTCTTGGCATTTTATACAATAAATTACTTTCTTGCTTATAAAAATTATTCTGCTTCTCTACTCACTTAGACTGTTGTGGGTTAGAACCAATCAACAAACAAACCTACTGACTTAATCAAAGTCAGTAGAATTAATCCTGTAAAAGTGAGCCCAGTGGCATGCCCAATATTCATTGTCGATTTAGCCCTTTTTCTCATGATAAATCTTTTCACAAGTAAAGATTTCTAGTTCAATCTTTAATACAATTATTAGTTGCTATTTATGAGTTCCTGCAATGTCAGCCAACAATTTGAAATTAATCTGTTATTAATAAATCATTCATTTTGATTATTTCTAACTGATTTTGCAGGGAGGAGCGTGAACCTGCCTCTGAGAGATCCAACTGGGCCTTATTTTGCTAGATTACGTCTACTTTTGAAACAGGGAAATGACAAAGCAAATGCTTTAGCTCATGTATAAATACCTTTGTAAGTGTTTGAATTTACTTATTCAGTATGAAGAGCAAGTCTGTTTACTGATCATACAGAATAGAATCTATAGAATAGAATATATTACATGTTTGCATGTTAGAAACAACATATACAGATTCATAGATGCAGACAGCTCACAAAAGAATGGTCATCCTTTTTTTTTGTATTGAACTATGTAATTCAATAATAATTGTCTTTCATGTTTGGTCACTAGTAGTATTTGATGTATTCATAGTCCAGTTCTAAGGGAATTGTTGTTCTTCATTCCTTTCATTTGTGAAAGTAATATGTCTGACCTAGGTCAGGAAATGATCAGCGCTGAAAGCTTCCCATATTTGCTAATGCAAGCTAGGTATTTAATACTGCTTTTCCAAAATACAGTAACACTTCATTTGTGGCATCATGAAATTCTGGCAATCTGAATGCTTGACTTTGTAACCCTAATAATGTTCTTGTAGTGTAGATTGTTGCCGTGTAGCTTCTTAGCCATTTTTCTCTTAAGTGAGCTAAAAAAATCACTGTATTTCTAAGTAGTACCCTGTTGACACCCGTTTGTTCCACGTTCTTATCTGGAGCCTTTTTATCCATCCTATAGATGTTGGTACTGTTTTTTTTTCTTAATTCTCATTGTCTATTTCTTACAAATGGCAGAGTTTGTTTAAATTACAAGCTCTTTGAAACAAAAATTCTGCTTTACGGTATGTACAATGCTTAGTACTTCCAGTTCAGAGAAGTACAAAAAGATTTTTTGAACTTCAAATGACCCTTAAATATAAGAAGGATAACAAAGAGAATTTTTTGGATGTAAATGTCATTTCCATGTTTCAGGTGCAAAGATAATGTCCTTTTGCAGTAAAGTATTGAGATTCTTGAAGTAATTGTACTGTTATGCAATGACAATTAAAGAACTGAATTATTTTTATACTTCAGCAGAAGTGAAATTTCATGGAATTGTTTGGAAAACCACCATTTTAAAAGATGAATTAAAATGCAATATGTTTAATTTTTAAAATAAAATAACTGGGTTTGGTTTTCTTCCATGTTCAAATTGTGCTTTTACTTGCAAAGACCCCTGTGGTTTAAATAACTCAGTCGGTGTAAACTAATAAAAATCCCATTAAATTAAATAGCCACTAGGCATATAGAATGTCCTGTTGCAATTTCAAGAGACAGTTTGTTACAAGACACCCTGCTATGTACCTTTTATTTTATCAAAGTAAAGGAGAAAAAGAAAAGGTTGCAAAATGTGTTTATTTCTATGAAAAATATGTTTCCAGTGTACTAGGAAAAATTGATGTGTTGTGTGTTGGTTTTTTGTTTGTGGGGTTTTTTACAGAATGAAAGAGTTGGCTTATTCCATGTCTAGTACATTTATAGCACAACCTACAATAAATATATATAATCAGCAGAATCAGTCAGTAATTTTCATCCTCTGAACTATTACTTGTTTCTTTTGGAAGGTGGCAATTCAAGAAGTAATTCAGTATATATTGTATTAGAGTAAACTGTTTTAGAGCACATACTGTACTTGTTTGCCAGCAAACATTATTTCTGAAATAGGGGACTGTTTTTCTTACAAATGTTTTTCTTTCTTTCCTTTCTTCTCTTTAAAAAAAATACACAAAACCAAAAAACTGTGGATATATTGAATACCTGTGCAAAAAAAATTACAAATATCACACTGAGATGAGTTCAGTACTCATGGTTCTCAGCAGATATTCCCCTCCATACTGCCTACCCAAGCAAGAATTGTGATATTTTGTTGAAGTAAAAAGGAAGAAATAGGATAGACTATCAAACTAATTTTACTTTGTGAGATTTTATTGGAAGCTTAAATTTCCAGAAGTTGCTAAACCTCCTATCTTGCTTTCCCATATCTCCTCCATACTCATGGAAATCACAGTGCTGAAATTTACAGTTCTTTAAATTTGTCTCAAACATTCTGTTTCAAAACTGTTTCACTGCTTGTTTTCTGTTTCATCACTTCTGGCCAATCCCATTTAATAATATCCAATTCGGAAAGATATATAGGCTCTCCAGAGGCATGGAAGGCTATCTGCTCACCTTATGTCTGGTCTGTCAATTTTTTCTTATGGCTTCTCCTAAAAATTAATTATCAGCATCCTCATTAGTACCACTACCATAGAAAAGGCATATATTAAAATATTTTTTAATTACAATATAAGGAGATATATCAATTATACTTTTATTAAATATAGAATAAAATTGAGATTGTCTCATGTAAACACACAGAGCCCAAATTCATATTTTAATCTTTGGTCTTTCTTCTATTGATATAAAATATGGAGGGTGTAAAATGCCTACAATAAGGACACATGAAGTAGCCTTGACACAGCAAGGTGCATGTTAACTCCTCTTGGACCAATGTTTTTGCATTACATATAGGTGTTTTGAAAGAACTTTGCCCTTTGAGTGTCTTCTGAAGTTAGAAACCAATCTAAAGAGCTAGCAAGTATAAGAGGTGTATACCTGCTCCTTTCTGAATGATGCAAATGTTGTAGACAGTTTTTTCCTTTCTACCTTCCAGTTTAACATTCGGCAAGCTCTGCCACGCCTAGCTGTGATTTTGAAACCCCTCTGTTGACTAAGTTGGCTAGGATTTATTTTTTTATGAAGACTGAATTATCTTGACATTGACCTCGTTCCTTTAAACAATTGCTTCAAGTGAGCTCAAAAGACAATCTGTCACAAAAAGTTTATGGCCATACTTTCTTAACTATTCTCATGCAGTTGTTTAACTACTTTCCCATTTTCTCTTGGTTTTTACCAGCCTACTGCTAAACCAACCTAATGTATTCATGCAGAAAGTTTTCCCTAAAATACATTAAAAAAACAATACTGATAATAGCTACTTGCTGCAAATACTTGTTGTAGAACCTTCATTAATTTTCTTCTGCTTATAACCTTTATACTCACAGTTTAGATCAAAACACCATCCTCTCATGGACAATGTTTATTACTTGCTAAATATGCATTAAATGGGCTTTATATATTACACGTTAATAGCACAGATTTCTTTTCTGTCATTCTCTTTCCAGGTTTGAATGGCTTCTTGAAGTTTACAGGGCAATAGACTTAGCACAGTTTTGTCTTAAAAATTTTTCTTCAAGAACAGGACAGGTAGTAACATCACACTTTCAGTGTTTCTCAAAGATTAAGTTTTGTGTGAGAATGGATGGATCTTGGTTGTCTTAACATTCCTATAGACTCTTCATGGGACCAGAAGGGATGTGCTGACCCTGCTCAGGCTCAAGGAACAGCTTCACTCTGCTAGGTAAAACTAAGAAAACTGCTAGGAATTTTGCTGTTAAAGCCAAGTAGGCCATGTAAAAAAGTCAATCTGCATGTTGAGATCTTACAGGACAATGAAACTATTTTGGCTGTAATGTGAAATGATGTTAACAACAGTTGGCTTAAAAAATAAATGCAAATAGTGTTGTTCTGAAAGTCATTTATGTAGATATAATTAAATTTTTCTGAGTACATAGCATGATTCTCAGATGCCACCATTTTAAGAGGCATTAAAGAAGCAGCACAGTAAAAATGTAGGAACTGTTTAACTGCTCAAATTTTCCAGGACAAATCTTTTAGATGAGGTTTCTGGCAGTTCCTATTGTTTTGAGAAAAGAGACAAAGTGTGAGATGTGTGAGAGGTAAAGATGTCTTTCACTCCTTTAGTCAGCCATTTTACTCAAATATTTAAATTATATGTAAATTGCATTATATATATTTAGATCATATTGCCTTCTTACAGGAAATATTCTTGCCTCCTCCCCCTGTTTAATTAAAGTGTAAAAGAAATTACTGATAGAAGGCAAAATGTGACCATCTGCATTTCTGTGTTGTCATTTTTCAGACAGAACTCACAGGTGTCTTTTAAACAATGATGAATTAGAAGACACAATCTTTTTTTCCTTCTCATTTGTTTGTTAACTACCTCTGTGATAGTAATATATTTGCATATTTAATTACCTCCATTGTAAATGAGCACCTTTGAACCACTTCCTAATTATTTTATAGTATTCTTGTATTCTTCATTATTCATGCATTCTATTTACCAAATAAAATGACTTTTCCTCCAAAGGACATTTGAAAGTATTATAATCCTATGCGTAGATCAGTTGTTTCCAAATACAGTATTAGAAGGCTCAGAAGGGAATTCTTAGTATGAAGCAGACATTGAAAAAAGAGAGTTCTTTATTTCGTCTGAAGTTATCTTTCCTTTGCTCTCTTTTTTCTGCGTGCAAAATCTGAATAAACAGGCTGTATATGGACTAATTGGACTAATACATGGGAAATAAGGAAAACACCATTCACTCACAGCTTTAGAGTAGATGGCAGAGAGCATACTACAGCAGTCCTGGTAGTGTCATCCAGTCAGTGGTCACTAGTGACCACTGATAATTTGTTCTGAGATTTCGTATGTTCTCTGATGAGTCTTTCTGTTTCCTTTGACCATACATGCCCCAGTTGCCAAGTCTGCACGTCTAGCGTTTCATTCAGCTGCATTGTGTGTGGGGGCAGAATCATGTTCCCACTGAGGATACTACCCAGAATGCATTGTGTTCATGAAAAAAAATATTATTTGGCTCATGGCTATACACACACATAATCACCTCCACTGATTCGCAGTCTTTATGGATTTGTAAAATTTATTTCAAAAATATTTTTAAGTGTTTCAGGTGTTGCACTTACTTACCTTCGTGTTATCTACCTAGGCAATATCTTCAAGGTAAAGTCAAGTCCACATTGTTTTTCCGCTCCCTGCCCTTTTCACCTCTACGTTCTTTCATCCTTGGCTACC
Source organism: Ibidorhyncha struthersii (assembly GCA_013398815.1). Lineage (NCBI taxonomy): Eukaryota > Metazoa > Chordata > Aves > Charadriiformes > Charadriidae > Ibidorhyncha > Ibidorhyncha struthersii. Next base: position 7,790 of record VZSZ01005412.1, on the reverse strand, counting down.
TCTTCCTAGCTTTGTACATCAATCCTCCACATCCATGATGCTATTTCTTCCTGATTTCTAACCTTCTATTATGTGCTCCTTAATCTCTCATACTCCTCTCTGAATCCTATGCACATTTCAAGTAAACCCTAATCTCCATTTTTCGTTGCTGTTTCAAGTGATAGTATTGGACAGCCCTAAAGGAAGCCAGCACAGCACTTCAGAGACTGGGAGAAAATGTATGGGTTGCACATTGGCAGTGTTGGCAGTTCTACCTCAGCATCACTTCAACATATAATCAACTACAAAAGCCATTTAATGCTTGGGATACTCCAATGCTATAAATATGATCCCTTAAGTAATTACACAGCTTTACGTCCTGTAACATATTTGGTAACACTTTAAATAAAGTGTCTTCAGTGCATTTCGATGCATTTTTAATTTAGACTGGATACAGCTATGATTGCATGCTAGATAAATAACAGTTCAAATTTAAATGGATGCATCGAGATTTCACAACTAGCTAATAATTAAATAACTTGGGATATTGCTGGTGAAAGTATCAATATATTTCAATGATTAATTAATAACATATAACTTTTATGAATAACATCTTTCCTAATAGCACACTATCAGCCACACAGAGAAATAGTGTGGTGAGGCGTGTTACTTTGCCACGAAATGCAGACTCTAGTAGAGATTGCTTTTGGAGAAAAATCTATGTCAATGCCTGGGTTTCATCATCTGGATACCACTTTTTACCACCTAAAGATCAGTCTCTTATTTCCCCATGACATTCAGGATGTAATACCCCTGGCATATTTGTCTCTGGTTTGTGCAACTGTAGTGTGAAAATAAACAAACTGGTCTTAATTAAAAAATCAAAGTGTTTTATTGTCACAATTTTTAAATTAAATGTGTGCATTTGTATTAAAAAAGCCAGTTCATTTAATAATATTCTTTAGCTTCCCTTTTAATTTAAAATCATTAAAACCCTTATTAGACTATGAAATAAAACTTTGTATTTCAAGATGAAATTCCAAATTGAACTTTTTATTTAAAGAAATATATTAAAAAAAAAGTAATTATAAATATCTCCAAATATACCTGTGGAATTGCTAAAGAAAAAAATAAATATACAAGTCACGTTACATATTTCAGAGTGGAATCAACACTTCTTTGGCCTTCAGAGTTCTACACCACTATAAAAGCAGACTAGAACTGAAGAGGTACAAACTGCACCTGTGAGCTCACAGTAATATATTTAACAATGTAATGTTTGAATAACAATTGCTTATTCTGTAATTTGCACAACAATTAAGTGCTAGTTGAGAACCACTTCTAGGAGAACACTCCAATATTGCAAGCATTCACTAACTTCCAGAAATCAAAAGAAAGGGGGAGGGGAGGAGAGCGGGGAGGGGAATTAAAAAAAGTCAAACATCTTTCTATTAACAGCCATTATCCAGATAGCTGAATTCCTGATGAAATCTTTGGAAGAGTAAGATGCTTTCTTCTGCCAAGCGAGGCACATTGGTACAGCATTTCATCTTCTTTAATATTGTTATACAGAATCCTGATGATTTGGATTTAAGGTGGACATCTAGGAGTATTACAAAACTCTGTTATACAACACCATCCAAAGTTTTAAGCAGCTACTGTATTAAGGTGACAAAATATTTTTTTATTATGCTTAGGTTTCTTCATTTAATCAGTAAACTTAATTACAAATGCTAATAAAATTTTCACTTTTGTGAAGCCATGAAAACGCAAAGAACTGCATAGAGAATATTATGTAGGTTTATACAAGGATATATATATATTTTATATGTGTTTCTTAAGCAAGTACAATTCTAAAACAATCAATATTATCAAGTAGTATAGGGACGGTAAGAAAGTGTTGTGGCAAATGAAGGCTATATGCTTCTCTAGAAAGCCTGAGTAGCCTAAAGAAAAAGACGTGACTGAAAGCATTTCAGTTAAGCTTATAGTGGATAATAATAGAGTATAATACCCATGTATTTTGGTACCCATTGAAAGCTTGCGCCTCAAGTTCAATGAGAGACTAATTGTTTAAAAGGAATAGATCCAACATGTGCTGGATCAACCAAACAGTAAACCTATTATTTTCTTCTTTCTTCAATTCAAATGCAATAAATAGCAAAATGAAGGAGATTTCATAACAGTCTAAGTTAAGCTGTTCCAGAGTTTTATCATCTAAACAATTAAAAAGGTTTTTATTTTTTCCTTAAAATGAATCTACATCAACTTATCTATAGTTTCATCAGAACAGAAAGAACAGAATAATTATTTTCCATGTCCTACACAGGATACTTCTGTTGCTGAAGCTCTGATCTGCATTGCTTAATGTAATTTTTTTGTAACAGAAACATGTAGCTGGCTCATATTTAATTTCAAAGACATTATAACCCTTAGATTCTTTTCTGTACTCCTGTACAGGTCTCATTTTGTATGAGTGCATTTAAATACTCTCTTTGAACTGTAGATCTTTGCTCATGCTTTCATTTAATTTCTCTTGTAAATTTCTTGCTTTCTCTCCAATTAGCCAAGATGATTTTGATTTATGATCATATTCTCCAAAAAGCTTGCAAACATTGTTCTTTACAGTTTCCTGTAAAAATGTCACTCTGACATCCAAATTATTGGAACTGTTAACTGGATCTTGGCCTACGATAAACCCTGTCTGAAAGAGAACACTTCCCATTTTGACAGAGACATGTTGATAATTCTTTTTCAGAGCTATTGTTCGAATTTGTTGTACATTAACAAGTCAATTTGTTGTAAAAATGACATTGATGTAAGTTACATCCAGACCAGTATTTCTTTAGCTTGCTTAGGAGTCAAGCCGTCTGAATAATATCAAAGGTGTTGCAAAATCCAAATATCCAAACAACAATTCCTCCCATACTCACTATATTCTGTCAAAGAAAGAGCTTGGACAAATTTAATATCATTTGCTCTTGTCAAATCAATATTAGTTCTGTTCTCTTACTTTAGTGTTTCCAGGTATTTATTTGATTATTTAGTAATTTTGCCCAGACTCTTTTCAGAGATGGAAAGTAATATAATTTCGGAGATTTTCATTCTCCTTTTCCCTCCTAGTAAAGATAGTTACTACATTTGCTTTCCTTTACTCTTTGGGGATGACAGTAAAGACTTAGAGATTGCTTCAGAAAAGCATCCAAATGTAAATTTCATAAGGCCCTAACAATTCAGACTGTTCTAACTGCATATTTTTCAGTCTATTCTTATTTGGACTGTGTTCTTATCTTCTGGATAAACTCAAGTAGCTAGTCACAATTTCAGTAAAGAGTAAAGAAACTGGAAGGCACTGAATATTTCAGCTTTTTCTGTATCATCTATTATTTGCTCTCTTTGGCATTTGGTAATAGAATTATTCTTCCCTTTGTTTTCCTCTTACTTATAGTGTATTTATAGAACCTTTTCTTCTTGTCCTTTGTGTTTCTTACTAATTGAAACAGTTTGTGTCTCAGCCTTTCTGGTTTTATTCCTACACGCTAGTGCATTGTGTTTGCAAGCATATAAGTATTATATTGTCCTTGAATCTTACCTATTATTATTATTATTATTTTTTTTGCATTGTAATTCAGGTAGATCCATTTGAAAATCTGTATTTTAAATGTAGTATTTATCCAGAGGACTTTCATCTTATGCATTTTCGTAGAAACGTACTGAGGTGATAAGGAATAGTCATCATTTATTTCTTGAGTCACACTTGTTTTTCTCTTCTTCTTATCTTTATTCTTGTTTGATATTTCTAGCCCTTATCTGTGGTATTCTGGAAGTTGCATGCATTACTAATACAGTAACTCCAAATATTTCACTGTTATTTTTCATGACTGTCTTTCTTTTATCAGATAGAATGCAAGTGAACAGTGAGGCTCCCTGAGAATACCAAGGGCTAATGATACATGTCCCCTCCTTTATTTTGGACAGTGGAAAATTATTCTTCATTAGAACTTCAGTAATGAACTTTCTGAAAACCTCTTCTAGTTTCAGTGGAATTAGAAACCACCATGGGGCTTTTTTTTACCTCATAGAACTTCTTTACACTAGTTAGTAGTTCATTACCAATGGAATGGTAATTTGGGTATTTTAAAATATTAGTATATTTTGAGATTTCCATTGCATTGCACTTCACGAGAAAGAAATACCACTATCTTGGTCCCTGTAATGTTCTTCATGCCCCAAATGGGTGCACAACTGCTGCAACACATTAAAGCAGCCACCATCAGCAGAGACAGTATGGTCAATGCGTCTTGCAGGAGCAAACTTCACAGGAGGACAGGGAAGCAGGTAAGACAGTAAGTGTTTTATTGGAAATTTTATCATTCAAGTCAAGATGATTTTCCTGTTGAGTGCAGATTAATTCAAGAAGTTTTATCAAATAAGATATGACATCATCGGTTTGAGGCCATTCTTTAAAAGACAAACTCAGTACACATATAAAAGTTTCTTGTTATTTCTTAAAATCTTCTTCTTCCTGTTTTTTTTTCCTTAGTGTATGTTACATTTCCAAAATAAATATTGTACATACCCTAGTCAATCTGATTAACTAAAACTATCAATGTATTTTCCTTAAAGGTTCCTATCAATGTAAAAATTTGCAATTCCTGACCATTTAGGGTGTGCCCATGTTCACTGAAGCATTTGTTTGTCCAGCAGTCTATGTATTGCAAAAAAAACACTAATGAAATGAACAAGTACTTAATAATCCAAACTGTCAAGAAAATGCTGTTCCTTTTTCTCACTGTCAAATAAACAATTTAAATAAACTAGGAATTATCCTACTAGGTCAGGCCAATCTATTTAATAATATATCTTCAAAGATGAGGAAAAACATATTCCTCTCCTGTGAGGGAAATAATTTATGGCTGCTATTTACCATCTTCCCACAAACCACTGTCTTGTAATCCAGGGTTTAAAACTTCTGATTCTTTTGATTAAGGAAAAAAACATTGCTGCCTTATGGAGGACTCCAGGAAAAAAAAATGTACAGAAGGAAAACATCACAGAGATTTGAAAAGCTAAGGACATAATGAAGTGGATGAGTCATGGTTTTAGGTGACTAAGATTAGATACTTTATATGCTTCTAAAAGTAAGTGTCTGCTCCTCCTGGAAACCAAAAGGTTAGCTATATAGTGATGGAGGAAACCAAAACCAGTCATTTTTAATGTCTTGCCCTTTTTTCTTTTGTGATTCCTTCTGCCTTTCCATTTTCCTTCATGTCTATTTTTATTTTTTCCCATTAGGAAAAGGTCATCATGATCCAGCTGACAATATTTCATGGAAGAACTTACAAACCAGTTGCAGTAATCAATTCTGCTTTTTCTTTATATGTACATTCATTTGTTTTGACATCTGAATGATGAGATGAAATTAAGCAGGGCACACACAGGTGCTCTATATACAAAATTTATAGTGGGAACATTAGGATGAGAAGAGATGAGTTGTTCTTAAAACCTGTTGTACCTGTTGCACCATCTGATACATCAAAAAAAGTCAAGTCATAGCTTCAGCATGACACGTAATGGTGGTAATTATACATTGAGTTTTACGTAGGCTCATATGGATAAGAATTTAATAAATGTGAAATCCACCAAGGTGATAAATTGAGAAAGTTTCGTAAGGGTAGATTTCCTCTCTGATCTGCAAACACAAAATCAAAATGAGAACATTAGGAAGCATAGCTTTCAAGTAAATTGCTTCTCTGATAGCAGGTCTGTAAGTAGACTTAGGAGGGAAAAAAGATAAATTAAGTATTAAGGCAAATGCTCTCTTCTTGAATATTTATATGGCTTATTTTACTATTCTCCTGTCACTGCTGGTGTCAGAGAATCAGACAACTCAGAATGCTGTAAAGTTTGTCCTATAAAATAGAGGTCATTTTATCTAAAAGCTTGCTGCCCAAGAATGCCAAAGCAATACAGTCAGAGCCTTTTTTACTGAGCACTGCTATAGAGACTATTCAGCCATTGAGACCCAGACAGGCTTTCTGAAAGCAGTAGTTTGTATTTTTGCTCTAAACTTTACTTGCAGTGTAAAGGTTCAATAACTCACTGGAAATTACTGTGATTTTTCCTTTTGGTTTGGGAAGCGGCTATTGTGTCCAGTTCTTGAACTTCTCAGAAATGCAAGTAAAGGAAGGACATTCGTACACCCTTACTTTTCTTTTATCTGCTCTTTGCTGAGGCAGATTCTTGATAAATATACTGCCAGATAGTGCAAATAGAAGTTTACATTCATTTACCAACCTCAATATTAAAATTCCAACAGTACATCACCTACTTCACTCTACATTTTTTAAACAAAATTTGTGTAATGTGTCCACGTCTGCAGTATCAGCTGATATATACAGATCATGTCATGCTCAAGAAGCTTTTTGTTAAAATATCCTGATAATGACACTTTGTTACCAATCTAGCACTGACCTTTTAAGAAAGTTCTAATTGTTGTAGAAAAGAACTTTTAAATAAGTTACTATTTACAGGTTTTGTGGTAGCTTCTGTAGAAATATACTGCTTTTCCATACTGCATTTTCAAATTAGAATCAAAGTAGGTGGATTCTGTGTTCTTTTCTCACACCAGAAGCAGACTGATTAACTTTTCACACCAGTTTTCAGAGATTTCATGGAAGAGAAGAATTTGAGGACTCTCAAATGTATATAATGCAAGCCCGTCTCATCCATAGAGCACTGGAGAGTGAAAATGGGAAAAGAGGGATAACATCTAAGAAACCCGGTCAATGAAGAAAGAACAGCTATCACTTTAAGAAAGTGGAAGTGAATTTGGGAAGAGGTTGCAGCTTAATTTTGACTTGCCAAATGTTTAGGCAACTGACGTGCAAAATGTGCTTGAAAAACTTTGGTTGGCGATAATAACCTAAATATTGGCATAGGTTTATTCTAAAGAGGTCTGTCTTCCTTCCATTGTCTCTTCCAGGAGGGGGCACCTCACTGTATATTTGCCAGTGAATACTTTGGCAGGACTTTGCTTTTTCAGTCCATTAATCTTCACAGATTTTCTGTGTTAGGCCAAGCTATGCGCAATGCCCTCTGCACCCTGGCAAAAACATCTTAAGTGTGAGAGGCGGCTACATATTTAGTCCCTGGTCTCATAATAGACTCAGTCCCCACCTTGCCACAGATTCTCCAGTTCCTACATCTCTGTCCTACTCTATGCCACTTTTATGCCACCCTCCATGCCATTCGCCCAGTCCAGTAGCTCTAGGGAAGAAGCATTCCCTAAGAACAACAGCTTCTATCTGTCTTTGTGTATAAAAGCCAAAATTATGAAAATCCACTTCCCTCCATCATACACAGTCATTGTCTTTTTAATAGATTGTGCTATAAACATGTGCTGCTATAGTGCAAAGAAACAAATAGTATATCATAAAAACTTTAATGTTTTACCCTCACAAAAAAAATCGTCAAAGTCCCAGGGAACTTTTGAACACTAGGTGAGATATGTTAGTGTTTTACGCAAGTGACTGGGATGCAAAAGATCTTTGGAGTGCAGCATATTCCACTGCCCGCAACAAAGTTTAGTACTTCCAAAACAAATTGAGAAGAAAAGAGAGTCATCGAGATAATACATTCTGCTCAGTGAATATCACCTGATGATAAAGATTGGGACATGTCTACTGAACTCCAAAGGTAATGCAATTTTCTAGTGTGCTCTTCTACTTGGAAAGAGAGCTATAAGTAAAATGAAAAAAATACACAAGGAAGTGTCCTGGTTTGAGGTAAAACAGGACTAATTTTGTTCA
>VZSZ01005410.1:249278-340578 GCA_013398815.1 Ibidorhyncha struthersii | reverse complement strand
TCTTTCTCTTTGGGATGCATTGATCCTGAGCTTGGAGGAAGGTGGGAAGGTGGATTACCTTAGGTGGGGGATTAGGATTTGCGTGTCTGTAGTGATATATTGAAGAAGCTCGGTCCTTTTTGTCAAAGCATTACATGGGAGATCAATTGTGTATAAATACAGACTTTGGCCACAAGGCTTTGTATTTAGTGATGTTAATGGCTTAGAATCACTGCTTTTTCAGTCTACCAGCACCTATGCATAATTTATATACTCTTCTTTAGTAAAGCCATTCATCTTTTCTGACCACTTGTATCTAACTGGCTGGTAAAGCCTATGATTGCACAGAAAACATAAAGAGCACACATTTGCTGATGACACGTTGATCTGAGCTCTGCATGATCAGATATTTAGTGTGGTGCTGGGATTGACCTAACATTACTCAGACTTCCAAAAGAATTATTGTTTTGGGCACAGCACCACGTAATGCAGCTGTATGGCACCTGGAAAGGCAGTAGCTGGAATTGCAGGCAAAGATTCTTACAAGATTTTTGCAACTTGTCACAAGTTGTAATTCTTTTTACATGATCAGTAAGAGAGAGACTGCTATTCAAATTAGCTTTGTGCACCCCAAACAACCTGCCTTGAGAGCTGCAAAGCTCAGAACCGATGCGGTCTCATTTTCTAATTTGAAATTTACTTTTATGTGAATTAATGTAAGACTTCAGTCTGAAAAGAGAATCTTCTGAGAATATTACGCTTTTTAAAGCAATGCAAATCTTACTTCCACTGCTGAAGAGAGTAGAAATTTTTAGAGAAAATTTTATAACATTTGATGTGAGTCCTGGATGTGATCAAGACAGTAGTTATACATTTCCTACTCTGACATATAACCTCTCTTTTATGGTGTCAAAATGTGACTTTCTTTTTCACTGAAAAAAAAAAATCCTACCAAAAACCAAAAACCTACCAAAAACGTGGCATGCAGCGGGATGTGTATGTCTCACACACTTTTTTTTTTTTTTCTACTTTAAATAATTATTAGATGGCTTAAATGATTTAAAGGATTAAAAAGAATAAAAAGAATTCCTGGGTGAACAGCTATCTCAGTGAACAGCTATCTCAAATGTAGAATTATTATGGACATCTACAATCAACTACTAGGAAAATTGTCAAGACTTGTGGTATAGAACGTTTTTTTCTGACAAATCCACGCTAATAAGCCACGCTAAATTAATTTTAATTTCATAAACCTACTATTTCATAATTTTGAAAATACAAACCACTTTTTTGCAGTGCTCTCACCTTTCCTGCTGTCTGAAGATTCATTGCTTTTGGAAAAGTTTCTTAGTTACAAGGCACCTTTGTTATCTCCACTACAACAAAACACTTGTGATGGCAAAACAAATAACTTATCCCAATGATCTAATCCATCTTCATGGCTTCTTCCTAAGATGAACTGAGAAATCAATTTTCTGGGGCATCTTTTGCAAATCTATTCACCCTCACCCACTTCCTTTAGTAAAATGCTCACCTCTGTTCAGGATGGACTGAATCACCCTCCAGGAATGCCACTTTTTATCTCAGTATGCCTTGGACCTAGACAGCAGTTTAATATTCATAGAAAATCATAGAAATCCAGTAGTAGAAATTTAGATTCATAGATGCAACTCTCTGGAGGAGAACTCAAAAGACCATCTCTTCCATATTTCTGACTTAAGGGAGGGTCAAACTTTATCTAAATCATTCTTGACACATGATTGACTATCCCATTCTTAAAACCTGCAGCGAGGGCAGAAGGAGATTTCACGCTCACAAAAGCATGCATAGTGCAGCGGGTAACTACCCTTGCTCGTTGACAGGTGTTTTTTTGCTGGTGTCTAACCTAACAAGCATTCATTGAACCAAATAAATGTCTGCTGAAATGGTGACGAGAATTCCAGGTGCAATGACAATCTTCGTTATGCAGATAGAAGAGAAACTTGACTGAACCCACTATGTCCTGAGATGTGCCCTGGATTTTCAAGCTTAACACTGTTCTTCCACTCAGGACAGTTTACTGAAGAGGAAGCAGGAAAAAGATGGATATATTCTTTTATTTGTCTGAAATGTTTATTTATCTAGTTTTCTTAGCTACTATGCCACACAGCTATCAATCTAGCATTCCTATAGAAGCATGACAACATAGACTACATTCACTGGATGTCTTCCTGCTTTTCAATGTTGAATTGGTGCCATCACTAACACCAGCAACACTAGAAAAGCAAAAACCTTCTCTCATTTCCCTAGAAATTCCTATCTGTGGACCTGCAGAGGTCTCTAGTGTAATGGTCGACTTGAAGTGACAGCATTGCCAGCAATAGGTAGAGACAGAAATGATTAGGCTGTTATTTCCTCTTGTGCCCATTAGTCCAGCCAACTTGCAACCTATCTTACAATCTTCCTTTCCCAGCCCCATTTCCAAATGAGAATATTTGGGGAGATGGCATTAGAAGCCTTAGTAAATCAAAGTATGTACAACCACCATTAACAGAAATACTTGCACATTTGCAGAAGGAAATTGGATTCTTCAAGAATGATCTGTCCTTGGGAAATCCATTCTTCACTGCTCCTAGTTACCTTTTTTCTACTTCATGTACTCGGACATGGGTTCGAGGAGTATTTGCTTTATCATACTTCCAGTGATGGTGGTGACAGACCAGCTTCCAATTACCTCCATCTTCATTTCCTTAAAGATGGGTGCCACGTTTGCTTTTTTCCAGTGGTCAAGCACTTCCTCCAATTATGGTAATACTCCACAAATTATAGAGAATAGCTTCACACTCACATTGACAGTATTTCTGCACTCTTGGGTCTATCCCATCCAGGCCCACAGATCTGTATGCATCCAGTTTCTTTGTGTAGTTTCTAAACTATTTCTCACCAATGGTGGCTCCTTCCCAAACTTCATCTAGCCTTCGACCTTCTCATAGTGTACTTAAAGTCCCAAACTCTGCTCTGATTTTTCTTCTTTACCACCTGTCTTTGTTTTCACTTCCATGCTATCTCTCTGTTTAAAGAAGAGTCTTGCTTAGACATGGGGATCTTCTGATTAGAGAACTGGAATGTCTTTCTTACAAAGAAAGGCTGAGAGACTTGGGTCTTTTTAGTCTGGAGAAGAGAAGACTGAGGGGAGATCTTATCAGTGCTTTAAATACTTAAAGGGAGGATGCCAGGTAGATGGGAAGTCTTTTTTTCAGTGGTGCCCACTGATAGGACAAGAGGTAACGAGCACAAACTTGAACATAGGAAGTTCCATCTAAACATGAGGAGGAACTTCTTTCCTTTGAGGGTGGCAGAGCACTGGCACAGGCTGCCCAGAGAGGTGGGGGAGTCTCCCACTCTGGAGACATTCCAAACCCACCTGGACACCGTCCTGTGCAACTGCTGTAGGTGACCCTGCTCTGGCAGGGGGGTTGGACTGGGTGATCTCCAGAGGTCCCTTCCAACCCTGACCATTCTGTGATTCTGTGATTCTGCTGAAGTTCCCAGACTTCGTGCATAATGGGACATTTGTTCCTCAGTTTTCTTTGTAAATCAGCTAACTTTCTTGGCTTTTTCCCCTGTTGAAATTTCATAGGGAATTTTTCCCAGGAATTCCCTAAACCAATTGTAATCTGCTGTCCCAAATCCCTTCCTGGCTCTTCTTCTTGCCTTCCCATCCTTCCCCTACAACACCTCAATCATCTTATGTTCACTGTTGTGGCCACGATTGCCACCAATTCTTCCCTGTTTGTGAGCAGAAGCCCTCTCTGACATTTGTGTTGATAAGCTCTGACCAAGACCATCTAGAACCTCCCTGCACTGTTCTCACAATGCTACACCACCTTTCTATCAGGTCTCTGGGTGGGTGGGTGAAAAAAACCCTCACTGAAGGCAGGGAGAAGCATGCCAGTTTTTGAAACAAAGCTCTTCCAGTTCAGACAGCTGCCCGTGTCTCACAGCTGTTTTCTATAGAAATGAAAGTCTTTGTGCTTAAAGTATTCCAGCCTCTGCTTGCTTCAAATGTCTCAGTAAATTTGAGATTGAGAAAATAACTGGAATATCAGTAAAATGATTTTTTACTTCTGACTTTACCTCATTTGCCTTCTTATACTTTTCTTAAAGGAAAAAATATAGTATTTCAGCATTACTCTTTACCCATAGGTACAGAGACTGTGAATCAATGGGTGTGAGAAGGCCTATTCACACACACGCAGTTCATTATTTCCTCTTTTGCCTTTCTCGATTTTTCTTTTTAAGACTATGAATTTGCTTTCCTTGAAACTAATGTCCTCATTTCACTGTACTTTTGTTACCTTTGGAATAATCTATATGCATCTGGTACTTAAATGAAGACAAACAACAAAATAAGAATGGTCATTGGGAACTTCACATACATATATGAACTAATATATGATATATATGCAAACTGCGCGGCATATATACCATAATGTAACACTGGTGTGTCTCTGTTGACTTCACCGAAGATCTGATTTATTCAGAAGAACATGGAAGGGGCTTCAAAACTCTGACTGCTGCATTAAGTCCACAGGAACTCTTGTTTCCCTAATGGAGGTTGTTTTAATCTGAAGAACGACAGTAAAATTATTTCATTGACATCTCAAAGAGCCATCCACCAAGGAGAAGAATCTTCAGTCTTCATATACCTGAGGTCAGAAGTCATGAAATCAAGCCTTTCTGATTTCCAAAATGATAAGTAGCAATAAAATCACATTCCTTACCACATAAATTATTTTTAAGAAAAAAAAATATTCACGATATGCTCTAATTACTACCCTTTTATCTGTCCTTACTTGCACTTTTGCTTGAGGCTTTTGGCAGATGAAATCAAGTGAATGGAGAAGTATATTTTAGCTAACAAGCTTCCTAGTCTAAAAATTCCTCTTGAGTGCATGATTCAAGCAAATCAGAAAACAGAGATATAGAGAAGGAGAAAAGGCAAATGGAAGACGATTGCCTTGCTAATTTAATATTTTTGGTACACAATTAGCACACATCAGCCTAGTTGATAGGAGACTGCCCTGCAGGTCAGGCTTTCGCAGAGCGGTGTGCTTTGTATGCCTCGTTGAACTGTCGGTAGGGTCTGCTCACATGCTGGGGAAGCACTCCGCGCAGTTTTCACCTGACAGCTTGCCAGGGATTAGCTGTCAGGAAAGTGCCACTCGGAATTTCCGCTTTCTGTGATGGCTTCTATTATCTGGTAAACAGCAACCAAAATGTGTTATTCTATAACCCGCTCTCACCCTCAAAAAGATCTTCCAGGTTAGAGGGTTGGTGGGCTGGATGCTGAACAAAGCTTGTTCGCTCTCTCTATTTTGGGTAGGTATGGAATAAAAAAAAAAAATAAAAATTGACACCTCCAGCATTTTGTTCATCTTTGTAGTAGAGTAGAAAAAAAGATGAATGGCTGCTGGAAACACATCCTCACATCTTTCTGGCTAGAGACAGTAGGCTGGACAGTGAAATCCTGTGTGGAATTGAGAATGGCTGGTTGATGTGACTTGCTGCTGTGCTCAGAGTTCAACTGCTACTTAGATTTGGGGTCAGAACAGAATGCGAGTGTTCCCTCCAGGCTAAATTGGCAGGCATGATTGTTTGTTTGCTTTTATGTCTTCCTCTGCAGGCAGCACATTGTCAGCTTTCAGTAATCACCTTTTTCTCTTGAATTGGCTAATTGATTAACAGAATTAAGTTGTCACAACAATTTATCCTTAGCTCAAAGTTTGCTGCTTCTGCTTCATGCCTAAAAAAAGGGAAGATGCAGAAAGTCATGTCTTTTCCATATCTGGTGTTACAATAAAAGATATTCCCTTACCCTACATATTCATCTTTACTGTGATAGGGTACTGTAGACCCCTAACATGCTCAAAGGTATATAGAAGTCTTCATCTCAAAATGGATTACATAAGTTAAAATAAATTCTGCGGTGCAGAAGTTTACATCTGAACCAGTCAACTTCAGTTCCTTTTATGGAGCCAGTGGGTAGGAACAGACATGGCACATCTGATCTATTTTAGATGTCTACTTTAATAAGATATATCACATCCCAGAAATGCCTGTTTTTTTCTGTTGATTCCTTTAATTCTGGGGGAAAAAAAACCACTGTTTTTGTAGTTCAGAAGTACACAATTTTATATAAGCAGAAAAAAGTTACTAAAAACAAATGAAAGAAAATTGACTTTATTGCAACAGCAAAGATGCAGAGTTCAAAAATAATAGGGTAACACCTCTCTTTTAGAAGAAAACCTTGAAAGTAATAAGAAACTAATTACTTTGAGGATTCAGTTATCAGAAAAAATTGATAGATTCATTTTCCTTAAATTGCTTTAGCAACCAGAAGACATCTTCAAAACGTAAACTGGGAGTAATCTCATGATAAGAAAATCACCTAATTTAAGCATAAGTGTAGTGAATAGCAGAATAACCACGACAGACATCTGCCCAGTTTTTACCTTTAAAATTAAAAATATTCTCCTCTTGCTTTTTTGGACATGTCAGACAAGTAAGATGTGCGATGTCATGGAACACTAACAATTATTTCTAGAAGCACCTGGGAGCTAATTGTACACACCACCTACCTTATCAGTACCTCAGTCTGTAAAAGGAAAATAAAGAAATAAATTACCGTTTTAGAAGTTGATCCTGATATATTGTATTTCCCACAACTTCAGAGGAAAAAAAAAAAACACTACCAACAACAACAACAACAACAAAAGTCCTTACTGTTTCCCATCATAGGAACAAATTTTTTCCAGGTTCAAGGCATACTAGTCACTTTCTAGTCTCTAACTGGAAGCACAGAAAAAAGTAAGATATATAACATAACCTTATGTAACTAAACAAACCTAACTCATTCCCAAATATCAGAGTCTGGAAGAAGTTACTTGTCTGTATGGTGGATATAGCTGCAGAAAACTCATCTTGTTTTTTTCAGTACATTATTCTCATTATTATTTCCTGGTCTGAAATAGTAATCCTGAAGGCATTTTCTTGGATAAGAAATTATCTTCAGTCAGAGATATTATCTGAAATTCTAGGCAAAAGATCTTAAATCGGAACAGAAACACTCTTCAGAATGACTGAATGTTGTACTTCCTCAGTCAACGGGAAACAAGAAAAACTCTTTCAGTGCCTTTTTGCTATGCTAGTCCCATCAGGGACACCAGCAAGATAATAGTGCTGGTACCTAAATTGAAGAGATGGATGGATTTCACACTCTTTCTGAAAATCAGATCTCTCTAAATCACTTTACATTACACATTATAAAAAAATAAAATAAAATCAGAAGCACAACAAATCCACAGTCCTTTGAAAATCCTTGATATGACCTTCACACACCCAGTTGATAGATCGCTATTTTTGGCAAAGACACATTCTGTCACTACAATGAACTCTGTTTAAACACCTAAAAAAAATTCTTAGTATATTAATGTATTTTTTGGGTGTCATAATTACCAAAAAAATATACTAGACAGTGTAACTGAAATGATAGGTTTAATCTTGCCCGTTTCCAAAGTGAGATTTGTGATGCAGACTTAAATAAGTACAGTAATGATTTGGAAAAACAAAAAAATAAAAAAGCAATTAGACAAAAATAATATAAGAAATCCATAAAATTGATCCAGAAATTACCACAAAAATTTATTGATGTCAAAAACTTGCATGGAACCAGAGCACTTTTGATAAACTCATTAAATATAAACCCACCAGTTCGGAATCATCAACAGCAGATGCTGTAAGGCCATTGGGTAAGGTCATACTGTAAGGTCATTGCTGTAAGGCCATACATTTCTCCTGTCCTCACAGTTTTTATGGGTATTTATTATTGACTGCTGTCAGCAACAGAAAAAGTGTCTACACAGACCTTGGCTCTAACTTACTAGAGATGTCGCTAAATTTGAGAATGAAGGGTAGGGCACAGCAATGAGCAGAGAGGAATAAAGTTCCTTTCTCTCCTAGAGACTGTGTGAGATTCAGTTTGTCTGTGCATGGCTGTAGTATCAAAGTCCACAGTGATTTAAGGTTCAATGCAATGGCTCAAACATATGTGTCTAAAACCATTACAAAGTACCTGAGACTTCAATAACAGTCTAGCAGATGTGGCAAAGGAACTGCAGTGAATGAATGTCCAGCTTGAGAAGGGCTGGAGGCCAGGTAAGGTACTCCAAAGGATATCACGTTGCTAGGTACTCCTGTGTTGGAATTAAGCCACTAGTAAAAACAGTCAAGACTAAAGAAAATTGTAGTTACCATTAAATAAATACCTACTGGTTTGTCAGCTGAATTAGTAAAGACTAATGTTGTGTTACGTTGGCTGTACTGACTAGATCTTCATCTGCTGTAATGTGAGGCTGGAGACCTCACATAAATGGAGGTAACTTCACATATACACCTACATTTAGATGTCTTAAAGTGGAATTGCATCCCACCACAGGGCCTCAATTCCTAATCATAGGCGTCTAGTGCTATTCTAGACAGCAAACTGTCCACAATGTCTCCAAGGGGCTAGGAAACAGGACCGTGGACCCACAAGAGAGCCACTCCTTTCTGGACCAGTGGCTGGAGGTCAGGTGGGAAAAATTAACATGCTTCAAATAGCATGAGGTTATCTGTGAGTCTTCCATGGTCCATGGCTCTTGGAAATGCTTGTCCTGTCCTTTTCCAACCTCTGTCTTTTCTGCCTTTATGAGAAAGGATTTTCTGTTATTATGTGTTAGATCACAATATCTAACACAGAAAAACTTTGTTTCTTCAGTGGATCTGTGTGTCCTAACATAATAGAGATTTTTAGATAACACTAAGTGAATGAGGCAATGCAAGGGTTCTGAAACAGAAAGTGACTACAATTCTTAGTCAATGCATAATAAAAATAAATTTTATAATATATTATTATTATAATTATTAAAAGATTCTAAAGCATCACAATAGATGAGTAATTGGCATAGAAGGAACAAGGTGAGCTCTCCAAATTCTGATCAACAAAAGCAGATTTAGAAAGAAGGTGAGAAAGAAAATCTTCAATATTACTAATTTTCACCACTGCCTAGCAAATGTGCAAGAATCAAAATGGGGACCTTTGAGGTATGAGTATTTCCAAGCCTGCAGAATCTCTGAAAGGAGGATCCTTTGAGGACATCTTCTTTCTGTAACAAAACTTTAACCTCAAAGGATCTTTTTGATCTTTAGCTTGGGAGGAAAGACTTCCAACTAATTTATGATGACATTAGAGGATAACAACATGCACAGTAATGAATTCTCTTTAGCCTTTGGGCTGTAGCTGTGTTTTACTGTCTCCAGGAAAATAAAAGGGGATGCATGGAAATAGTCAGCATTTGTATTTTAATTGCCCCAAGGATGCTAAATGCTTTGTAAAGAATGAAACATCTAATGGTATGAGAAAAAAAAGAGAATGATGTTTCTAAGTTAAGTTCTTATAAGAATAAGAGACAAAGTCCAACAGCAGCAGTGAAGTTCCTATCTGCTGAAGACAATGGCACTAATTTGATTTATTACCGTTTAGGGTGAGCATTCAGGAGAAACACATGGGAAATTTTGGTGAGTCCTGGAGAGGACAAGTAGGAAGGAAGGACGGGATGTAAAGAGTGGGACAGAGCCTCTTCTCATGCGGAAGATTTTGGTACCTTACAGTAGGTCTTAGGTAAATTAAATAACTCTACACAAATGGAAGGATTTGAAAGGGAACATGACATGATAAGACTCTTTGGGACTGGAGAGATGACCTGTATCCTTCATGCAAGTAATAGGTAATAAGAAAGGAATAGAGTTGTGCTGTCTTTAAACGTATTTTCCAGTTGGGCTTAAAAAGTTTGCCTTTGACATTTCTTCAAGGCACCATATATACCTGAAGGATGATTTTGTGTTAAAAGATAGCTATTTGTTTAAACAGAGATTTTATGATTTAAAGTACTACCAGTACTATGCCCCAAAATCTTCCCTGCCATTAAGTATACGATGTTCTAGTTAAAGTATTTACATACAGTAGCAAACACAGGAAAGAAGGAAAAAAGGAGTGTGAAATAGAAGAGATTCCATGTTTTAATTTGCTACCTCCAGCCCCAGTAGCAAGCTTGTCTAAGAGCTAAAGACAGAGATAAAAATCTTCCTGTTTAACCAGTTTCTATTTCTTTTAATAGAGATGGAGCATATTAGTCGAGATGGAATGGATTTTCCATTTCCTTTAATAGAGTGGAAGGGATTATCCTAGTCTGCAGACCAGACCAGGCTCCAAATCACAACAAAGTAGAGATTGACATTTTCCTTACCTTTCCCGTAATTTAGGAAAACTTGGAAATACAATTGGGGTCTTGACTACTCAAGCTGCCTTGCTGATATCTTAGTGGTTCATAAAGACAGAGCTCAGCGTCCAAGGTAATCTCACCGATCCGTACAAACTGGCCTCCAACATTGCACAAAGTTCTCTCCAACTTGCCAATTTCATTAATATGTGTCCCCAGCTAAACGAGCTACTGTGTGGGAAATAATTCCATAGCCATAACATTTTTGCTTTCCCAAGCTACAGCAAAGTGGTCTTTGGTGCTGAGAGTATGCAAGAAAAACCACTCTGTGTTTTAAATGATCCTGAGACTAGATCATGTTATTTCAACATAACATTTATTTCTTGCTGTCTCTGAGTCACAAAACTCCAAAGCCTTTAGACTAGATTTCGATCTGAATCTCACTAAACATCCAGCTTCCAATACATCGATCAAACAACTAGATTACAATGTAGTAATTTCCAGTAATTTCCACTGTAGAGAGCAAAAACCACTATGGGTTAATACAATCATACGAACATGAAACCTATGTAGAATTAAGGGGGAGAGAAAGAAAAAACTAAGTACTGCAAACTTGAAAAAAGCCTGTGTCAGTAACTGGCCCCAAAATCATAAAAATAGTTTCATAAATATTTCTGTAATGAAATATGGACAGTTATGCAGAACAGTTATAAAGAAGTATTAATGTACCTGTGGGAATGTATTGGTGCACATATGTATGGTTTTACACACGAATAAGCATATTTGGGACCTCTGAGGTGCACTCACTCCAAATGTGAAATAGGACAAGTTGTCCATCTCCCTCAGGTCTGAACACTCCAGGAAAACAATTTTCCATCCCAAATATTATATTTTGACTGTCTGTGATCCTTTGAAGACTCATTTCTGATATTGCTTGTGAGAAATGTGAGCTGACACACTAGAACATAACTTGCTGTATATGTGGGTCAATGGCATTACTTCATGGGCTGAAGAGACACAACTGGATGTCACAATGACTCGTGGCACAGGGGGAAAGTTCCCTGTATGGGCTAACCAGTATGGAAACTTGCTCCCTGTTGCAGAAACTGCTAACATTTAGTTATTATTTGGTAGACAAGGCAGGGAATGGAGGACAACACAAAGGGCAAGCAAAAAAGGAAAATAAAGCACAGCAAAAGATCTGAAAGAAATGTCATGTTCTCTTTGCGCGGTTACGTGATTAAGGGCTAATCTCTCTGAACACAAAGAACCAGGGAGGCCGCTGAATCCTTGTAACCTAATCAGTGGATCTGCTTCTGGTGGATGAGTCAGCCAAAGAAATACCTTCTCAGGAATGCCCTGCAAACTGGAGGGGTTATTGCCTGAAGGGGTTAGGACTTATTATGGGATGCAGAGGGGGAAATAATTTGGAGATTTTTCAAAAGCTATTACAGGACGTTTTAAGGAGATTGCGGGAATGTGCCAGGCTGCTGATGGGATGTTTAGCTGAAGGACCAAAGGCTGGGGAAGGGCGGGATCAAGATGGATCAGGAAGGAAAAAAGAATGGGAAAATAGAGGGAAAAGGATGATGGGTAACCAGGCTGTTGGTCCATACATTTGTCTGGCTGAGCTTTTCACTTGGTCACCATAATCTATCCTATCTTCTTCCTAAAGCCTATTGCTATCCCCTGTGCTAGTGAACTCGCTGTTCTGAGCCAGCATATAAACGGGATGAGCTGCAAGCTAGGCTGGCTGTGAGCAGGTCAAGAGGTCTAGTGCCAACTGCTAGACTGGGGCCACCCGCCTCAGGGGCTTGAAAGTCCTGGTACAAGCCTCAGGGAAGTAGTGGGACCGAGGGGCCAGCTGCTGGATAAACTGTCCAGCTGCTGGAGAAACCTATACTGTGTGTATATATTCCTGTAGAAACTTCAATCCCGGTCAGCTGGGGAGGAGGAAGACGATGGGGTTGTCTGTGCTGTTAATGCTTATGTGAGTGCTATGTGTTTATACAGGGTGCTGGAAAGCTTCTTCTCGCTCTCTGTGTTCATGTTTGTGACCGGCTGTGTGTCTGTTTGTGTGTGTGTGCCTACTGGGAATAAGTGTTCAACTTTGCTGACTATTCTGTGATTCTGTGCTGCTGGCTGGACCTGGGGACATAGAGCCACAACAGCTTCACAGCTGCGAGAGGAGTAACGTACTGTGTCCGGAATCCCATTTAATTTGGCTACTTTTAATATGTACTGCATCACAAAGTACAGGAGACAAGGTGGATACCCAGATGATCAACCCAAGTTACACGATTGTTCATAGAATCGTGGAGTAGTTTAGGTTGGAAGGGAGCTTTAAAGGTCATCTAATCCACCCCCCCGCCATGAGCAGGGACATCTTCAACTAGATCAGGTTGCTCAGAGCCCAGTCCAACCCAACCTTGAATGTTCCAGGGATGGGACACCT
This sequence comes from Ibidorhyncha struthersii, assembly GCA_013398815.1. Taxonomy (NCBI): domain Eukaryota; kingdom Metazoa; phylum Chordata; class Aves; order Charadriiformes; family Charadriidae; genus Ibidorhyncha; species Ibidorhyncha struthersii. Next base: position 327,846 of record VZSZ01005410.1, on the reverse strand, counting down.
ACCACCTCTCTGGGCAACCTGTTCTGGTGTTTCACCACCCTCATTGTAAGAAAAAAATCTTCCTTCTATCTAGTCTGAATATATCCTCTTTTAATTTTAAAATATTACCCCTTGTCCTATCACAATAAGCCCCCCTAAAAAGTTTGTCCCCATCTTTCCTGTAGGCTCCCTTTAAGTATTGAAAGTCCTCAAGAAGGTCTCCCGGCAGCCTTCTCTTCTCCAGGCTGAACAACCCCAACTTTCTCAGCCTGTCTTCATAGGAGAGCTGCTCCAGACCTCTGATCAGCTTTGTGGCCCTCTTTTGGACCCACTCCAACAGGTCCATGTCCTTCTTATGTTGGGGGCTCCAGAGCTGGACGCAGTACTGCAGGTGGGGTCTCACCAGAGTGCAGTAAAGGGGGAGAATCACCTCCCTTGACCTGCTGGCCACGCTGCTTTTAATGCAGCCCAGGATGCGGTTGGCTTTCCGGGCTGTGAGTGCACGTTGTTCGCTGTTGCATGTGTATCACAACCTCGTGATATACTGAGTGTTGTCACAGGGACTCCACATGATCCTGAGTTGAAGATGCTCATTGCTTTTTGTTGGAGAACAGAACTTGGCAAGATCAAAGGCCAAATCTTCCACTGGGGCACTACACTGCAGGAATTGTACCACTTACCCCATGGACAGAAGGTACTACTGCTGTAACTTCGCACTGCATTCATGGTCACAATGGAACAGTACCAATTTACCTCATCTTCCCAAGCAGAAAAGTATCCTGCTGTTTTCAGAACAGCGTTTACAGTTGCTGTACATCATCCTTTCTCTATTATCCACTTTTTGCTTTACTGTCGCCCCTGTTTTATTACAGTATTTTTGATGTTGTATGAAATCAATTTTGCAAGGCTTTAAGAGGCAGTTAAAAGGTGAAACATAATTGATTTTTTCCCCCTCTATAAAGGCTGGACAATACACTTCCTTAGTAATGATCATTACATTCTGGGAGTGTTAATGTTATTCCTTTGCCAACATTTAATATGATTATCTAATTGTTTTTCATTTACATTTGGTAATAAAAGCCAGTCTAAATATTTTTAATAAAATTTCCATCCTGCTGGTTGACCTTTCTGTTGACTTTCAGAAGCTCCTGCCTCACAATATACCAGGGAACCTGGCAAAAATATAGATGGCATGTTTTTCTCTGGACATTGGTTTTTATTTGGCCGTGGAAAAGAACTCTTACATATTGCTTTGACCCCTCTACCTTCCCACGTAAAGGACTATGCCTTGTAGATTTTTTTTTTATTTGCAGGAACACTTCCAGAATAAAGTCTTTTTTGCTAAAGTTGCGTGGTTTGATTTTAACACGCCTAATCTTGGTTGTCAGCAATTTTGCAGGCTCATATTGAGGCTGAATTTGCTTTCACCTAACTTTACTATCTACAAGTGAATACTTAATCTGAGCCAGTTGTCTAAATTTCATGTATATTTATTAGAGACATCTCAGCTCTGTCTCAGAATGGGATGAGGCACCTTCTGCTGCTGAATCTGTCAGTCCAGCCGCTACAGCGGGAGCCTAGCTCACTAACTTAGACTAGGCTTATTACTCTTAGGCAGATACAATAAATGAAAGAAATCCCTTTCCTGACACATAGCCCTAGCAGTAACAGCTGCAACTTATCCAAGTTCGTTCAAAGCAATTGCAGTGCCCTGCAAGGAGGTGGGAGCGCAGCCATTTTGCATTTCGGAAACCCATAATGTGCACAGAAGCACGAGAGCACATGAAAGACAGGGTCTATGTGATGCGGTGCCTACAGGGAGAGATGGGGCTTGGCTCATCCCTTCCGATTCTACAGCCCCAAGTAACAAATAAGTTGTGTAAGTGTCTGATGGGGCATATAAATGGAGTTCGTGGCCTCAATTCAGATCTGAGCGTCTGACTGGCCAACCAAAAGCCAGCATCCTAAGCTGGGAGCCGACAGACACAGTGAAAGCTGACTTACTATCTCTTTCTTGCGCCTAAAATACATTTTCAGAGGAATAACTATAGAAATCTAACTTTGTTCTTTCTCTTATGCAGCTAAAGGAAACAATCACTAAGAGTCTAATGCAAACCCGCATCCCCGTCCCCATCAGAAATCTCTTTACAATCTCACTGTGTTTTAAAGTAATAACACTTTTAAAGTTCACCTGACTAAATCATATGCTGCGTAGCTATTCAGTGTCTGTTTAGAGCTGATTGTGACAGCAAGATGTGCACCAGATTAGAAGAAAGCAGATCTGCAGTGCTCCAAGTGGCTGTCGTTTTAACCAGGACATCAGGTTCTAGATGGTGTTTGCATAAATAAGTTGTGTCATGTAGTTAAGTTTGATCTAGCTGATTTTTTCAAGGGACAGCTGGACACCTTCTGTTAGCTTCACGTGAGTGTGTAGCATGCAGAAAAAGCTAGTTTTTATGCTAATAGAAAGTTATTTTCTCTTTCTTTGGAGGGCAGTGTTCGCAGAGCAACCGGCGTGCAAGATGATGTGGGTTTTTTTTTTTTCTTTCTCCTGGGCAGAATATCCAAAAGTTTCAACCAATCTTTGATGGAAGTGACTTTTTTCCCTCAGGAAGCTGAAGAAGCAAAACACGTAGCTGCACTGCAATATCCCTGTTTGGAGGGGATATGTAGGTCATTCAGTTGGCTGAAGCTTTTGAAGCCACATAAATTTCAGCAGTGATGGGGCACTGCACTTTGAAGACTTTAAATATAACCTTGTGCCTCAACATCCTTTGCAGACAATGGAGAGGAAACGGCGTGTTAGACTGTGATCCCTTTGACCCATTTAGACATCTGCATGAAGCTAAAAGAGATCTGACCTCAAAGCACCTAATTCTTTCCACTGGCTATAACAGAAGCCCAGACGAAGTTCGGCTTCTTTGTATCACCTGGTGAACCACAAATAACAACTAGAGAAATGCATTTTCCCATTGTGCCTTCACATACACAGGCTTCTACTGGGCCTTTCAGTGAAAGCAGAATTAGATATGGGTGAGCAAACTTCCACAGATTTAGGATGCATTGAGGCTTTGGGGTTAGGCTCATCCCTGATCACTTCATAATACTCAGGAAGAAAGCAGCTGAGTTTCAGGCTATAAGCAGCCACAGACATACCATGGGGCAAGGGATACAAAAGTTGAAGGCCTGAATGACTACTCATTCTCATGGCTTATTGGCCTTAACTAAATGCCAAGCAGATTTGCTTTAAGATTTTGAAATCTTGCATCTTTGTCATGAGTAGGATACTTTCCAGTAATGCGAGCTCTGGGGCCAGGCGATTCACAGTGTTATTGCCGTTTGCTGAAAACATGCATTTTTACTCAGATCTCATAATTGAAATTCAAGCTGCACATGATGCAATTTGACATTAATTTCAGTTATTTGTGTCTGAGGTTTGCCCCATCCAACAAGAGCTGACAGTAAAGAAGAGCACTGGAAATGGAAATACACAGTGCCATTAGATGCAAGGCTTGATTTGTAAATCACTTAGATAGCAATAAAACTGGGGATGGAAATAAAAGTGGCAAAGCTCAGCTTTCTAAATGCTAAATAATTCAAGGGGGAAAGGGTGAGGGGGAAAAAAAAAGGAACAGATCAGGAGCTTCGTGTATGAAAACAATGGCATCTGAGCAAATCAGAAATTTCAAGGTCGGACTAAATGTAATTTCAGTTCAATTAAAGCATAACGTCGAGATTGTGGGATGCAAAAATCTGGGATGAAGCATGTCATTGCTGTGTGCAGTTCTAAAAGATTTACAGCAAAACCCGAATCTAGGAAAGATACTCGCTGAAATGGTGCCGCAGGGCTCTTTAAATGAGCAGACAGCTATTTTACAAAACTGGGCTGTAGGGAGTCAGAGCCAGCAAAATTCAAGATGAAAATAGATTTTTTTTTGTTTGTTTGTTTTGTATGTTTGGGAAGTTAACAGTGAAAGTAAGTTAGCCCAAGGAACAGAATCCTGATGAAAGAGGGAATATTTTTTGTCACCTGAACTTTACAAATTTGGAGTTGAGAGGTTTGATGGTTACTTTCTTTTTGTTCTAAAAATAGACTATAGTCCAATTATAGTCACAAGAACTGTTGAATGAAATTTTGTGTGTTTTTCTAGCAGGATGCTATTTGAATAAAGGGTGGGGAGGAGAAGGGAGGGTGGACAACAAGCAACATGTAGACCAGATGTAACCAAGTAGATGTTATCATCTGCTCCCCTGCCCTTTCCCCAGGAGAGACTGGAACAAGTGTTTAAGCAGCAAATGCTGCCCTAACAGCAAAACATTTCCTCCAGTGTTCACAAATAGGCTGACACAAAGCTGAGGAGTATCGTTATCACAAGATCTTAATGAAATAAAGACTTGAGCATGGAGCTAAGAGACACACAAGTTACCCAACTGTGATCCTGTTCTGGTTATTGGGGCCATCCTGAAAGGCTCTGAAACTTGGCCTGTTTTGTAATAACAGTTGTAGTCATAATAGTTTCTTTTAAATTGCAGATTTAATAGTCTGTACTGCATGGGAGTCCATCTAGCCCCTGAATGCCATAGAATTATGCTGTGGCACACAAGGGACAAGCAAGGCACTGTTCATGGAGAAACACCTATGATATGGGAAGGACAGAGAAAGGAAATAGATTTGGATGGCATCTTGGTAACTCCTTCAGCAACACCACAGATCTTGTTGCCAGTAGGGTATGGATGACCCACAAAACGTTGCTGACATTAACTAGGAAAATAACTCCAAAGACTACTGGTCCCACAGATGTAGCTGAACATATTACGGTATGTTTTGAATGGGGTCTGTCTTGTGCCTGCTATCATCAAGTCTTCTGGGCTCTTTTTTTATTTTAAGTAGACAATGAAATAATATTTACTGTTTGTTCTACTGGAACAAATAAAATCTGAAAAACAAAACAAAACAAAATTGTTCTTCCAACTCCTGAAAGAGAAGCGTGAACATGAGTCCTCTAGTGTGATCACTGAACAAATACGGTACACACAAATGTGAAGGGATGGGTAGTCTCCTAAGTATCCTAGTACAGTAATCATCTTTTTTCTATTTAGACACCCAAAGCTGAGGTAGTCCTCTGAACTCCCTCTACAAGAAATGGAGAAAAATAAGAGCTATCAAGTGTGACTCATCTCATCCCAAAACAGACGTATAAGTCAGAAGACTTGTACCCCAAAGTACCGTTCTTTCTGCTTTGTCTGTGAGATGATTCAGCTTTCATGGAAACATCAGTGCACTTGAAATAGAAAGTGAAGAATGATGTATTTTCAGAATTGTAGTAAAGAGAGAAATGTAAAGATAGGAGAAAGAAAGATCCAAGCACTGAAACATCAAGCCATTTGCCCTTAGTCTCAAAAGACAACTATATCTTCACCTGTATTGGGTTTGTGTGGCAAGGTTTTGGTAATGGGGAGGGCTACAGGGGTAGCTTCTGTGAGAAGCTGCTAGAATCTTCACCCATGTCCAACAGAGCCAATGCCATCCATGTCTAAGATGGACCCACTGCTGGCCAAGGCTGAGCCCATCAGTGACTGTGGCACTTCTGGGATAACATATTTAAGAAGGGGAAGAAAAACCCACCACCCTGCAGGAGAACAGCAGCTGGAGCAGAGAGTGAGAATATGTGAGAGCAGCAACTCTGCAGACACCAAGGTCCGTGAATAAGGAGGGGGAGGAGGTGCTCCAGGCACCAGAGCAGAAATTCTCCTGTAGCCCATGGTGAGGACCATCATGATGTGGATTGTCCCCCTGCAGCCCATGGAGAACCACAGTGGAGCAGATATCCCCCTGCAGCCCAGGGAGGACTCCATGACTGAAGAGGGGGTTGCCTGAAGGAGGCTGTGACCCCAGGGGAAGCCCGCACTGGAGCAAGGTCCTGGCAGGACCTGTGGACCCATGGAGAGAGTAGCCCACACTGAAGCAGGTTTGCTGGCAGGACTTGTGGCCCCATGGGGTACCCACACTGGGGCATTGTGTTCTTGAAGGACTGCACCCTAGTGAAGGGACCCATGCTGCAGCAGTTTGTGAGTAACTGAAGCCCAAGGGGAGGACCCTCATTGGAGAAGTTCATGGGGAGCTGTATCTTGTGGGAAGGACCCTGCGCTGGATCAGGGGAAAAATGTGAGGAGTCCTCCCACTAAGGAGGAAGAAGTGGCAGAGACAAGGTGTGATGAACTGACCACAACTCCATTACCTGTCCCCCTGCGCCACTGGGGAGGAGGAGGTAGAGAAATCGGGAGTGAAGTTGAGACCGGCAAGAAGGGAGACGGTGGGCGGGGGGGGAAGGTGTTTCAAGATTTGATTTTATTTTCTCATTGCCCGACTCTGATTTGATTGGCAGTAAATGAAATTAATTTCCCCAAGTCGAGTCTGTTTTGCCCATGACAGTAATCGGTGAGTGATGTTTCCCTGTCCTTATCTCAACCCACAATCCTTTCGTTATATTTTCTCCCCCCTGTCCAGCTGAGGAGGAGGAGTGATCAAGTGGCTTTGGTGGGCACCGGACATCCAGCCAGGGTCAACCCACTACATCACCCCAAATTTTTTACAGTTGAGTACCATGTCCATCTCCAGGTATGCTCTACAATCATACAGCAGAGCCTCGGAGACTCTGAGAAATGAAAGACCAAGTGAAATTCAGAAGTACTGTTTTCAAGCTGGGTCTTATCTTGAAGGCTGCTGCTTCTATCTGAGATCTGAAGAAAGGGGCTTAAAAGCACCTGTGTTGGTGGTTTGTTTTTTTTTTTTCTGAGGATATCATAAAAGGTATTTCCTATTTTTACTGACCCTGCTTCACCTCTATTCACAGCTACAAAAAGACATGTATTGCACCTGAGGTAGGAAGTGTCAGAACAGTTGTTTTGCCTTGCAATACCTTTGCCACCTTTCCTCTTCAGAAATAATGATAGCTGAAGGTGAATATTCTGATAAAAAAAATGGGGAAGGTGACAATTCTGCAGTGACCGATGCTCCCTGTCACGAGATGTGAAAACATTTCCTTCAGACCACTTTTGAATAAGCTCATTATAATGAAGGGCACAGCCAAACCTGAAATCATGTTTGCACTGGAAAAAAATGTGCTCTAAATGCTTGTGTGTATTTGGTCATTTAATGGCTCACACCTGAAGAACCCCAAGTGTTTCTCTGGGAAAAATCCCAAAGAAAAACACCCATTCCTCTTTGCATTTCCCGATAGTTTCCTTTGTTCATTTCATAGTTTATAAACAGCCTGGGAGGTTAAATTTTCCAGCCAGCTCTAGGGAAATTAGCCACATGAGCCCTTCTTCATTCAGGAAGGTTAATTCAGTCACATCCCTGTTCCAGCTAAAAATTCCTTTCCCGAAGGCATTACAGATCTGCTGTGTTCAGTGCTTGGTCTAGCGCCAATCTGACACCTAAGAACACAACAGACTTTACAGAAACATATCCAAGATCTGTGGATAACTGTCTTATGTTTGTCTCAGATGAAGAAATTTCCTTCCAGAGATGATAACCAGACATTGCTGCTACTTTTGATTCATTTACTTAGGTAATTACTTATTTTTTATGTATCATAGAGTCATGGAATTGTTATGGCTGGAAAAGTCCTTTAAGATCAGCAAGTCCAACTGTTATCTAACTCTACTGGGCCCACTTCTAAACCATGTCCCTGAGCACCATATCTAGATGGCTTTTAAATACATCCCAGGATGGTGATTCAACCACTTCCCTGGGCAGCCTGTTCCAGTCTTTCATAACCCTTTCAGTGTAGAAGTTTTTCCTAATGTCTAACCTAAACCTCCCCTGGTGCCACTTGAGGCCATTTCCTCTTGTCCCGTGTTCATCTCTGTTTACATTCAGATTCTTATAGCTACTGTACTGGTACAGACTGATGCTCGATGGCACTTACTGGTTGAATCTTGCAGGAATTTTCTTGGAGATGGCTGCACTATTTGTCAAGTTTCTTCTGGCATCCAGTAGTTTGTCATTGTAGAGATTCTCTTCCATACAAGATTATTAATAAGCACTTCTTTGCCTGTATTTATTTTTTATTTTACCTAATCCTTGAAAAAAAGAATCTATGTGTTAAGTATTTATTTTTACTAACCTCTACTACTTAAATAAATTTCAGAATATTAACTCTAAGCTTTAGTCATCTACTTGTGTATTGAGTAAACATAATATTACCTTGGTACAAAGTAACGCTTTCAAAGTATCAACAAAATGTTAAAGTCCCTTCTTTATATAAAAAAAAAAAGAAAAGGAAGTTGAAATAACATGCATTCCCAATTTCTCCTAGCAACACACATCTGCCAAATAATACAACCAGCATATAATATCCTCAACTGTTTCACTATAAAATGTAGTAGCCTTCAAAGCAGGGGAGGATATATCTCACTGACTGATAGAATCAGAATGCCTGAAGTCATTTATTGTCTGAAACACACACGCACCTTCTGAGCCAGTTAAAATATGTAAACTTCAGTGAAGAAAACAGCAACACTAAATAAAACTTCTCAGCTCTGCCAAGGTCAATAGCACCGCAAAAAGGCCCCTGGAGCTCAGGAAACAGAGCAGACAGAGTTGTATTATATCATATTCTCCCACACTGACAACTACCTTACACTGTGAATGATAGACATAAATTGGAGCTATTTGTTGAGCAAGTCTGCTTCTCAGTCTGAATAAAGGAAGGGACAAGTTGATTTCTGGAAGCAGTAGTTTTGCTCTGTCTATTTTTGAGGGAACAAATAAAACAAAGTGAATTCATTTCTTTTATTAGTTGAGAAAAACTTTGGATGACCTTAGACAGAATGGGGAAAATGAAGAAATGACTCAAGGAAGGAAATGGACAACTAAAGAACCAATACATGTCGAAAAATAAAAAATCCAACTGGCTCTGCAAGGAATTTATTATCTTGAGACAGTATAAATAACAAATTCTGGAGCATCCAGCAGATTGTTTCAGATATTATGAATGAGGATGGATAGTTTTTTGCTTAAGTTTTGATCTTCCAAAACCTCATTAAGATATAGGAGCAATGTCTTCCCAGGAAACCATGAGCAGCCAGAATTTCCTAAATTACTTTGACCAAATTGTGCCACAGAATTGTAAGTCTCCATAAAGATTATTTATATATTAATACGAAGGTAACTAGGCAGAGATGACTTACCAATTTGTTTTGGTTATCAATATGCATTGGTTTTCAATCACTAGTGAGCACTGCATCTGGAATAAGTTCCAAAAATGGTGGATGAGGCATTGAATCAGAAATGAAATAAATTGTTTCACCTTTTTTGTGTGTGTGTGTGGTTGAAAGGTAATTAGAAGGGTTCAAAGTTCCTGAAACAGATTAAAAAAAAAAAAAAAAAGAGCTAATGAACTTGTTTGTTAACTGAAAGGAAAAGAAATGATTGACAGTACTAAATATCTGGAACTGCTAGAATAGGAATTAATGAAATCACTGACACCAGGACTGATTAGATATCATTTCTCTGTTTCTCTGTCTAAATACTGCTTGGGCATTAAGTTTCTCCTTTACAATGTTAATTTGATGTCTTGACAAGGGAGAAAAATTACTTAAATTGTGTAAAAGCTACTGATGATTATTACTTTGCTGCAATATGACTTGAAAACATTAATCTGATGGGATATAAGCATTGGTGTTTCATGACAAAATGGGACACATGTCCATCATCCACTACTGTAGTCTGCAGAGTTGAGGGAGTAGCAAATACCTAATACAAAAGTAAAAGAGAGAAAATAAATTAACACAGTGCTAATGACCAACAGAAACTCATGCAACAGCACACGACCTCTCTCTCACATTCTCTCCTTTACCATGAAAAGCACTTTTAATTAATTTTCATTTGCATTATTGCAAAATCAATCAGATGTAATATGAACGTTTTTCTTTTTCTCTTTTTTCTTTTCCCTTAAATATTCCCCCAAATTTCTCTCTTTACTTCCTGTAAGACAAAGCACATTCAAAGCAGAAGACATGGCTAGGCAATCCCAGTTTGTATAAAATAATTATGGGAGCTGGGATGGGAAATGGACTGGCACCATGGTGGAACTGGCAGGCTGGAATAAATTAGTTTACTAATCAGCTGTGGAAAAGCAGAGCACATGTGGTCTTTAAAAAAGACTGACAGCCAGAGGAAAATGAGCAAGGTCACATTTTAGATGTCTTTAAGAATTTTCCAGGACATCATATGAATATTTTTGATGAATGGTTTATTTACTGATGATCTAAAACATACCAGACATTATTCCATTTATGTAGCATTGTATCGCCTTTCAATTTTTAATGTAATTATCTTCACAGCATCGTTCTGGGCCTGTAGAGCACTATTTTTTTTTATTCTGTTAATGAAGACTTAAGCCCCGAAAGACTAATAGCTAGTTACATGAAAAGAGCTGGGAGATTACCTGCTGCCAAACTGCCCTAAAAGTGGAATTAAGAGTCTCATAAACTATGATTTGCCACTGAGTAACCCTGAAAACTCTTATGGCTTTCAAAACCTTGAGGAGCAGGACACACCTTGTCTCAGTTAAGAGGTCTACTGAGCAGGAAGTCTGCGTTGAAGCTGGTGGCTTCAAATTGGGTTTGTAACAAATGGAGAAGCACATTTAGACTGTGATTTGTCTGATTTACTTCAAACTTTTTATGATGAAGAGTCTTGTCTAGAGGAGCTTAATGACAATAGTCCTTTTGTTACCCAGAGACTCAATGCAACAGGCTCATCTGAGATGCCTGAAGTCAGGCAGAAGGAGCATGTTTCACCAAGGTTTCAGGTCCCTCCAGAGACAGTCTGTGGGTCTGCAATGTATGTGCAGGTCCAGAATTATCTGAATGCTGTGAACATTTAATTTCCATTAGTTGCCTCACTACTAATCATTCTTTTCCAACTGTAGTTTCTAGGGCCCAGCCCCTGGATACTCTTCAGGTTAAAGAACTTAAGGGACATTATGCAAAACAATACTGAAAGAGGAGCTGGTATTGTTTCTCTGCCTTTATTTAATATTTCAGCATTTATTCTCCCAGCTCAGGATTGCTGAGAGATGTCACACATGATTATCAGGCAAGATAACAGTTTCAAAGGATTTGTTCCAGCTCTGCTGAGAGCAGATCTAGTGCTTTAACAAGCTGGTCATGCAAGGTCCACCACAGTGGGCTTTTTGCCTAGCAAATGGACAAACAACCCTTGGATGTTATGTTGGAAGACAGGTTATCACTGGAAGTGCCCAATTTTGAAAAAGGAAATCGATCCTGTTGATTTGTCTTTGAAGCAGAGTCTTGCTGATTTCTTCTCTCCTCTCTATTTGCATATTAGCCCTTCTTTGGAGGGGGGAAGCAACTTTTTCATATTAATAGAGGCCACATAATGAACTGTTTGCAGGAACCCACTGGGTGTAAAGAATAAAAGTGTAACAGACATGAACATAAGACACATGGAGACAGCCTGAATCATTTGAGCCCAGACCTCTGCTGTGAGAAACATGTTTTAAGAGTCTTTTCAATAGCAATTTTCAACTACAATTTATAATATTTGCAATGATTATATTTTATGACCCCAAAAGAGGGTATACAGAAGCACCTGCCAGTTACAGAAACAATTTAGAATGTGTATACTGTATAGATATACAGTACAGTGGAACAACCCTAGTTCTCAAAAAACACACTCAGAAATCCAGGCTGAACGGGAACAAATTGGGAACAAAGAATATAAGCTACTTAAACTCAGAGGGCACATAAGAGAATTACTAGGAAGCACTTAGTGGTCTTAATGTTCGTTCTTAACCCAGGGAAGGTTGTTTCTTTTGGAGGCTCATTTTGCTTCTTGGTGAATCCTCATTGGAAAGCAGAAATGAGCAACAGGAATCACATTACAGACTATCTGCTTTCACAGTACTTGAGCTGCAATATCCCAGATCGTCTCCCACATCAAGATCAGTGGAGGTTTCGCCAACAATTTCCATGAAACTAGACACAGTCTCTATCACAACATGAAACCCTGTTTTGGCACTAAGTTTACATACCTCTTGAATGTAACTCCCAGTAAGGAAACAGTGAATGGGAAGACTGTCATATAATTATGTGGGAAAGGTGAAACCCAGGCGAATAACAGCGTATGCATTCCTGGACAACTTGTACACAGCTTAAAGAAGATGTAAGGATCTGAGGTGCTGTAAGACACATGCTATGAATCATACAGAAAAGCTGTCTGCTGTACAGGAGTGGGTGGATTTTCTAATGTGTTCCCACCCATTTATACCCAAATGTTTCCTCCCCATCCAAAGCTGTAGAACATCACAGGAGAACCTGTAGTTTGAAACCCCATCTCCTGCGTCATCTCTATGGTGCTGTGTGACTCCCACAGCTGCATTTAGGATCCATACTGCCAATGTGCTTCAGCTAATTCCCAGGTGGTGGGTGTTTTTTGGGAGAAATGTCAGTCTTATGAGACACATTTCATTTTCCAAGAAGGCTTCATCTCGCTATTTTCAAAATAATATGAATCCTTAACTGGAAAAAATTCTCCTAATTATCTTGGATTACCTTACAGGAAAAATGATTTTTTTTTTTTTTTAAATAAAAATCTCCTCTCACCCTGCCCAGTACTTCCATGAAAAATAATGGAACAAAAGATTTGCCTCCATAAGTGAGATAGGTAGTATCCCAAATTTGAAGGAAAGTCAGGAAATATCCCGAAATTCTGAGGCTAAGGAACATCCAAAATCAGAGAGTGCTTATGACCAAAAGAAGTCCTCTGTAAGTCCTGAGAGCTCTATCCATAGCTGGTGTTTCTTGAATTTCTTGAAGTTCTATGGTGGGATGCATGGGAGTCCCAGGAGCTCCAAAACATTCTGAAAAGTTTTCCCTAACTCTCTGACAAGATCTAATCTCTTTCTGGTAGAAACTGGTTGAAATGGATCCATTTACACAAACTTTGTTTTTGTTGGATGTGAATTTTTGTGGGGAACAAACCCCAAACTTCTTTATTCGTGTGGAACTGTTCACAGAAAATCTCAGATGTGGGAATATAGACCTTTCTTCTCTCTAAAATGTACAAAAAGTGAAACAAATGCACCCCCACACACACTCATGTGTTCAACAGTGTTAGCAGACCCCAAAATATGAATTTGGGGTTCCATTTATTCTGGCAGGTTTTGTTCCACCTCTGTCTAATTCATTTTGAAAAGAAATCCGGCTTTCTTTGGCCTGATTGTGTCCTTTCTTGGGAAAGGGTAAATCATCCAGGTGAGCTTGCTCTTTCATGAATGCATTTTGTTTCACATTCAGACTAGTTGCCTAGTTTCTGCAGAAACTCAGGGGTTTTTTTTGCATTGTCAGAGAGCGATTGACTAGAAAGAGTGGTGCATGTTGTCACTCCTACCTATAATATCCAGATGTTGTGGCATTAATTTTGTCTTCTGGAGTTTTAGGGGATGGGAAGGCTTTCATTAAGAGTAGAAGGGACAAGGTGAGGTGATTATGTGCCGCCATTTTAAGGAAAATAATCCTGTATGCAACATTAACAAGTACACAGATGAGAATGATTAATCTTAGATGGATAGAGACAAGCTTGATTTGATAAGTAGATGCATACAGCTTTTTCTCTTTTTCTGAAGAAATTTATACGATCCTTTCCTTATTATGTGCGTTGCCGCAGCATTTTGTAGTTCTCAGCATTATGCTGATCAGGCTAGAGCTAGCTACCAGGGAAAACAGAGGCACAGTGTTCAGTTCAGTTGCCTAAATATATGCATCCAGTGTGATTTGAGATGCCCCAAGGCATCTCATGAAATAGGCATATCTTGAAATATTCACATGGGTTTGGCAGATATGACAAAGGTCCTATAAGATGTCCCCATATTTTTGGAGCTGGAACTGGAAGACACTGGGCTAGAGTGCTTCAGATAGCTCTAGATACCCATGTTTAGGTACTAATATAAAACAGTATATTAGAATACTTTATTATTTTATAATTACAGAGTTCAAATTAATTTATAAATTAAATATAATGTAAAATTATATATGTAGTATAAAATAAAAAAGTAAAATTACATATGTAATATAAAATATTTTTTACTGTGCTCAAATACATTTGCTCACAATCATCCCAGAGACCAGTGGCAGAGCCAAGAGCAGTGCCCAGTTCCTCCTGAGTGCATCATGGAAAGTACCCCGTCCCCAACTCAACCTGTGCTGAGCCACATATGTCCAGGAGTAGGTAATACCACCGTAAAGTACTGGGGTAATGCTGCCGCTGTTCAAAACAAAGTCAAGCAGAGGTGGCTACTGACTTCAGTGCAATATTTTTCTAGTGTTACCATGGAAATTTCTAGGGGATTTGTTCTAAAGCATGTGCAGAGGAACTAAGCCTGGGAGCTGCTAGGTAAGGCATATAAAATGTATATTTCTTCAGTGGACTCGATATAGCCAAAGTTACAGCAGATGATTCCTCTGCTTTCCTGCTGTGCTCAGTTTTGAGCGTGGCAGAATTACAGGCTAGCACAGCTCTGTGTTTCCAAACACCTCCATCTAGACTCAGGTCTGAACAAAAGCTAATTGATGGTCTGAGCGGTGAATAGGTTTATAGTGACTTTCAGTTAAAACATCTAAGTCTTTAAATTACAGAGGTGGGGAGGAGGGAGTGTGAAGGGAAGCATGAGCTGGTGCCACGTGTATCGTGGCGGGGAGGATTGAGAATAATCCAGGTCTAGCATTACAGAGCTGTCTCCTCTAAGTGAAAGCCGTGTATCTTGCTGTCATGTCCTCCAGCTGGAAAATCCTGGGGGTGAATCCACAGTTCTGTAATTGTGATATCCCGTCCATTGTGATGGTCTTGGCTGGCAGACAAATAAATAAAAAATGAAACCTTCCCCATCTGCAATGTTCTTATTTTAAGGGTCACTTAACATCAGTTGTTCAGTAGCAGAAACACATCAACAATTAGATATAAAAATACTGCTGGCACTGGGAGGGAAAGCAAGCTGAACACTGCCATTAAGCTGGAAATGCAGTGGATTTATCTGAACCTCAGCATTTATGCCCTTCTTGCACGTAGTTAACCTAGCAGGTAGGAAAGTATTTTGCAGAGTGCCTATGCGCATCTCATGCCATTCAATAATTGGAATATGCAGGTGGCTTTAGGGTGTCACATATCCCCTTTTTCACCAGAATGCAGAAAAGATCTCTGCCCCAGTATTGGGTGAAAAACTGATGCTTGCTTTTTCCAGTTGAAATAGCTATGGGACTTTAAAAACAGGAACATAATAAGGAAGATAAAGCTTATTCTTTCATATATCAGAATTGCAGATTGTCATGGTTTAGGTCAAATCCCACTGGGGACGTGGGGGACCCCAGATGGGACCGACAGATGCTCCCCTCTACCCCTCTTCAAAGAGAGAGGCAGAGGAGTAAAAAGAGACTTATGAGTTTAGTTCCTTCTACGGTTCATAACAGACAGGCAATGCCATGAAAGACCTTAGTCTCCTTGTTAGACATTGTAGAGCAGAATCGTAACAGATCTTGCTGTTCTGTGGAGGGAAACAGGACAAACAGTGAGGAAATGAACCTTCAATCCTCCCATTTTAAGCTGTGGAGGTAAGACGTGTAGAGTACACAGTGACTTGCCCAATGTCCCACGAACTGTCTGTGGCAGAGCCAGGAGCTGTAGCCACAGCTCAGAATCCCAAACAGTGTTTTCTCAGATAATTTCAAGTATTGGTTCAATGCCCGTCTGTTGGCTTTCCTCTCCACCTCCCACAGTGCTTAGCACAGGATGAAAAGCCAAGGCGTATCCTTCTAGATGCTCTAAGAAACTTAGTCTGAGGTCATTTACTTACTGTGCTCCAAACGCTGGACTCTTCTTTGCACTTGTGTTCACATGTTGGTCTATGCCCGTAGCTCCCAGCACAGCGATGTCCCAGACTTGGACTGGAGGGCGAAGATCAGTCTGTACCCACTGTGGTGTGGCCAGTTCAACTGAGTATCTAAAGCTTTCCTGCACCACTCACCTCTTCCCCAAGCCAGCCAGTTAAGCAGATCCACCCAACCCCGCCCCTGATTTCTCAGCTTTTATTTGAAATCCAGATTCAGTTCTAGTCATTGTGACCACAAAGTATGTTTTGAAAACCTGGCCAGTGGGTACTCAGTGTAGAAAAATCTGTGTTTACAGAGAGGCTGAAATACTATCCAGAAAATAAAACTACTCCAGTGGTACTGAATTGGTGACCGATAGTGAGATGTGCAATGTCAAAATATTAAGTATTTCATTGCACAGTCAAGTGATTAAGGGTGCACAGTCAAGTTTTTAAGGGAAGAAAAAAAATGTCACACAATAAAGCAAGGTCCACCTCAGGTCACTCTGATTGCTGTCCAGGAGTGGAGTCTTAAACAGGGTGTGATCAGCTGGGGAGTGGAGGTGGGACTCAGTTTTCGATTTCGGAACTACAGATTAGCTTTCAAAACTTTCTGAAATTCTGTTTTAATCCAAGTTTTATACGTCAAGCCATTGGATCAATGCATTGCAAAGTTTTGTGCAGAAAGACTTGTTCCAACTCTAACCTCCAGCGTAAAAGGTAGACAGCAAGAAATGTCAGCTTCTCTTACTGCCCTAGTTTGGATGAAGCGTTACAGAGAGCTGGGGTTTTCTTCCCCTTGTTTAGCTAGCAGCAGAGGAAGAGAATGCTTCTCTGCTACCTGTTCCTGACAAAGCAGAATTTATTTTGGATGACATTATACTCAGATGTGTTCCAAAGAAATGTTATGGATATGTACTTACCTTATTGGTCAGCAAAATGGAATGCATAGTGAAATACCACTGAAATTTTATATAACCTATTTACGGAGTGAAGAATAGGCACAGATCTGTTTTGCATAATCCTCTGTGCAAGAAATCTTTGAACAGAAAAACATTTGAATACAAATTATTCTGAGGCCTACCCATTGCTATTGTTTAGAGCTGCACTTTCACCTGCTTGCAATGTGAAAGAGCATTAGTACCCACAAATCCATGGCTGATAATTTTCTTCTGTCTTTTGGACATTTCATTTTCCCTTTCAGCACTTGTTTTCACAGTAAAGCAGGATAATTATGCTGGTGGCTGCTTATATTCTGGCATGAAAGTGTCTTTCTTTTTTTCAGCTTCGTTTGTGTCATTTAGGAAAGAGTTTAAAGAGAAATGAAAAATAAAGGATGAGTCTGACTTCAGAATAAGAGTGTTTACACAAGTCTGTGGTTTAGAATTACTGATTCTGATGTTTTCATAATAGACTAGCCTGTCTAGTTTTGTCTGCCCCTTTTAGGTGTGTTGGATAGGAGTCTCACGTCCCCGAATATTTAATGGAAAAATATAGTTCCTCCAGGTGGCTCATTGAGGACATTAACCAAGCTCAAATGTCAATTTAAATGCTATAAATGCCTCCTCTGTCTTGTATCTGAATGATGTTACTCTGGAACCATCACCCACAGGCTTACCACACATGGTCCTTCAACCCTTTTTTACTGGTTGTGAGGTTGATGAAATCTTTGACATAGCCCTTGACACCTCATCACCCACACCCTACATTGGTTTCCATAAATACTAAGCCAGGTTTGAGACAATTTTCATCATCTGCGAGCTATTTAGTAATATTGATCCTGGATACCTATAGCAGTACTTAAAACAGTAGGGAAGACGTTATCAGACAACTCCATTGGAATACAACCTTTGAGATGTTCACCCAAGTGTGGTAATTCAAACATTCTCGGACTAACTAGGTGACAATACTGACTTTTTGTCTTGGTATCATCAAAGACTGACATGCTCAGGACTACTATGGCTCTTCTTCACAATGAGGATCTATTTCTCAGATTCGTACCCAGAGATCCAGCTTTGTGGGAATTGAATAATCATGGTTTGTTGCTTCAGTGTTGTGTGGTGATGGTAGGAAACACACATGAAACTCAACATATTCTGCTCCAAATAAAATATGCACCTCTTTGTCCACTCCCTCTCATACATTAATGAACAAAAATCAGTGCAAAGAAAGCCTATGCAAAACAAAACATTCTTCTTTCATTACTTACTGCTGTAGGAAGAGGTCCAGAGAAGATACAGAACTTGAGCCATGGTAATAATCTGACTTCATCATCTTTGAAGAGAGGTACAGATGTCAAATTTGTGAAACTTCAGAACTGTAACTGCATAAGTACTAGATTAGATGAAATATTAATCCAGCCCAGGGTTCCTGTCTCCAGCAGTGGGCAGTAATGTATATTTATGGGAAAGCGATAGTACTAAAAGAAAGTGAGCTGTCTGAACATGCACATACTCATTGAAGAATAACAACTAGTGAAAGAAAAAAAAGATCAAACTTGGTAAAACTGACAAGGTCTCAACACAGGTGCTCGGACAGCCATGGCAATTAGCATCCTGCTGGGAGCTACTTAAAGCATGCCAACAAAACTCTTGCTGGGTGCAGAGCGGCTGTTGGATTCCCACACAAGACTGCAGGCAGAACCTTTTAAAATATCACAGAAAGCACAGTCTGGCTGGGTCAATCAGTGCACAGGAGAAAATGGGAAGACAGGGCAGCTATTTTACAATTCCCAAGAGATTCTATATCAGTGCTTTAAAGCCAAGATGCTAAAATATCAGCCAAAGGGAATTTTTGTGCATTTTCTGCAGAGAGATAAGAATGTTATCCATCTGGGTCTATGTAGCAGATCGGACTAGTAATTCATTATTTTGCTTCTAAAGTCAATGGATACTTTCTGCCACGGGGCTTGAACAATGTTGTGTTATGCAAAGTATTTGAGCCTTGAACATGCTCAGCGTTCTTCAGGCTGTATGGAGTCTCAGAGGGACCGAATTCATATTGAGATCTGAAGCAAACTCACTTAGCAAAAATGGGGGATCCTAATCTCCCAATCCATACATCAGTACTGCTAGTGTGACCGGGAGAAATCTGAAGGCCAAATGTCATTCCATGTAATCTGGACTACAGCCACTTTTTTAGAAGCCTCTTTGATCATCACCTTCATGAATATAGGGGTTTCTTCCAGATATGAGAATGAAGCTGGAAGCTTCTAGCCTAAGATGTCCCCCATAGATCTTACCAAGAGCTATTCAGCTAAGCAGAATTTTGCAACAGATTTTTTCAGAAATAATTGCATGTCAGATTACATATGGGGTGAGCCAGCTAGTCTGTTCAATGAGGGAACTATTACCAAAATCGTCCTGCCAGTGCATTAAATATTTAGTGTCTTCTCCTGCTATGCTCCGCTGTTTCAACAATTTAACCTCCCATTTCCTGTTCACACAACAACTTAGACAGATTAAGAGAATTTGACTGACATCTAATGCAAACGCAACTGTATCAAATAGATTTCTTGGCCACTTCGGCACATGTACTCAACAGCTGCTGGAATATAAAGCCTAAAAATATTTGTAAGCAATTGTTTTTATCTATGGAAGAAAAAACCTAGCATTAATATTTCACATTACAAAATGAATATAGCAAATATAAACATTTATTGCTTAACTGTTTCTTCTGAGTGGAAAGATTATGACATGTTTATAAAACATCTTTGATAAAGGAAGTTTCAAGGTATTTTGCAAGCAAAATTATACAAAATAACCACATGTCCTAATGCTGTTTGGCATTCAACATGTATAAGCACTGCCAGCCCTTAGCTCAGGAAACGAAGACGTTCTACCCAATTGCATATTCAGGGTAGATGTATATGCACTACTTTCTGGGGACCACATCTGTGGGGCCTGATTATTACCACTGAATTTGATGGAATTAAAATAACTTTGCCTGTTCATTCTTCCTTTTTTTTCTTTACAACGTTGATAGTTAAATTAAGCTTTGTGGCATTTTCTTTTCATTTCTCTTTCTTTTAATTTCAAAGAAATTTCTTTTTTTTTAAGCATTTGGTGAACATGATTGAGTATTACTGGCAAAGCAACAATGTTTGTATCCTACTCCCATTGCCTCTTTAGAAATAGTTCCTCTTTTCTTTATCCCCATAGCAAAACGATAATTTAGACCACTGAAGTCACAACAGTGATATTTTCCCCTTCCAAATAACTCCAGCTTAAAAAATGTTTTCAGATAAGACTGAGGTCAAAGAGAGAGTATTTGCTAGAATATTTTCATGAAAAAGTTTGTGTGGGGAATATGCTACTCAACTTCAAAGTGTTGCAATGCAGATATAGTTTTGGAAACACTTAAAACATTCTCAGAAACCTGGTTGTTCTGTGTTTTTCAAGCTCAAGTTTCATGACTAGTATGTTGTCTTACTTTGAAAATATCCAGCTCTCTGGGAACAGGGAGAGGCTTATGTGAACCTTTGACATGACTGAAGTTTTGAAAGATGTACCACTTCCAGTAAGTTCCAGTACTGATGTTCCAGTATCAGCACAACCTCAAAGTGCTGGTGAAAGATGCCCCATATGTCACTTTGAAGCTTGGCTTACTGGGAAATCTTCCTTGTCTCTGCCCAGAGTGCTAACTTCTTACTCCCAGCTCAGCAGCTTTTCTCAAAAATGTAGGCTGTTTCCACTTTAAGAAACAATCAGACCAGCAGCAGTGGATCTGCACTGAAAAATTGTTATTTTTAAAGACCTTGTATTCTTACTATACAGATCTTTTTTTTTTTTTTGCCTGATACTGGATCTAACCCAGTGGTGTGGTGGTCTCCATGCCCATTTACATCTTGATTGCTTGGGAGAACCCCAAACTTCTAGTCTGGTTTCTTCAAAATGGAGTTCAGTTTGTGGTCTGCCAAGCTCTGCGATAGAAACCAGAGTATAACACATGGGGATTATTCATGATCCTTCCTATAACTTTTCTCCTGATTCAAACTACAACACTGATGTAAGAACATGGACTACCATGATTACATCAAACCTCTCCTCTACTCTGTACACAAAGACACTACAAGAAAGACACTGAGGTGCTGGACGGTGTCCAGAGAAGGGCAACAAAACTGGTGAGGGGTCTGGGGGACAAGTCTTATGAGGAATGACTGAGGGAACTGGGGGTGTTCAGCCTGGAGAAGAGAAGGCTGAGGGGAGACCTTATCACTCTCTACAGCTACCTGAAAGGAGCTTGTAGAGAGATGGGGGTTGGTCTCTTCTCCTAAACAACAAGTGACATGAGGAAATGGGTTCAAGTTATACCAGGGGAGGTAACAACAAGTGACATGAGGAAATGTGTTCAAGTTATACCAGGGGAGGTTTAGGTTGGATATTAGGAAAAAATTTTTCACTGAAAGGGTTATCCAACATTGGAATAGGCTGCCCAGGGAGGTGGTGGATTCGCCATCCCTGGAGGTGTTTAAGAAAGGGTAGACGTGGTACTTGGGTATATGGTTTAGAAGTGGTTTTGTCAGGTTAGGTTAATGGTTGGACTTGATGATCTTAAAGGTCCCTTCCAACCTTAACAATTCTATGCTTCTATGATTTTCCTAAACACCAAGTGGTGCAACAGGTCTATGTCCTTGTCTCCAAGATGCTTTATAGCCCAGATCAAATCTGGCTACCTATACATATGTGTCAACTAGAAGTTCATAGAATCATGTAATGGTTTAGGTTGGAAGGGACCTTAAAGATCATCTAGTTCCAACCCCCCTGCCATGGGCAGGGACACCTCCCACTAGACCAGGTTGCTCAAAGCCCCATCCTTTTTGCTCGAAGCCCCATCCAGTTATGACATGATATGGAAGTCTGAAGGAGCAGCAGAGTTTAGGCAGATTCAATGTTGTTATGTTCAAAAATTTTTAATGGGCAGAGAGGAAGCACACTTTACATATACATTAAGTAAAGCCAAGAATTTATTGTTAACATAAATGAAATCTTAACAGCCTAATCCAAGAATCGTCACTAGTCTAGACCTAATTATTGCAGAAAACCAAAGTTAATAATGTGGCAAGAGTACTTCTGTACAGAAAAGGTCACAATAATAGCAGTAATACCATTAATATTATTAATGTACACACTTCTTAGCTTCTGCCTCTTTTCCTGGTACCATGCTAACCCTTCCAGTGCTCCTCTGGAGCACTGTCAATAACTCCGGAGTCAATAACTCTCAACCTGTAACAGCAGATATCTCTATTTCAAGAGTTAATCTCATAAGAGAAAAGGCAGCCCTTTCTAGAGAAACTGATAAGACAGAGCAATTACATTTCCCAGGAGCTAAAGTCCATCACAGCTCCTCACTGCACACTGCAACAAGGTGGACAGGTTTACAAAAGCACAGTAAAGGTAGAAAAATGGGATCACTCACCCAACAGGCTGTAGCATGTCGTGTCTTTGGCATCCCTTTTTGAAACAAACTCAGAGTAGTGCACACAGGCAAAGCAAGAATAAGATCATAAGAAAGTAAAACACTGCAATGGATGGTTGTTGTCTTGAGGAGACCTTCAGAAAGAGACCAACCATCACAAGATAAATGTGAATGGTGACATGTTCTGCATGGCTGGATGACTAAGTGTCTATTTGAGGTAGGTCTGAATTATTCAAAGAAGCGGGATTGTCCAGGCATATGTTCATGCATGAGAGAAGCATGATAAGCAGTCATATTTCATGCTTAATAAAGTGCCTCACTATCACCTTATATTCAGAAATGTATTCACACTGGCAGGTATCCAGTGCATCATCAGATGATGAGGCATTTATTGAGTAGTGTAAAAATTCTGACATTTCTTTTTTATTTATTTTCTTTTGCGCTTTCTGAAGAAGAGTTAGAATAGCAAATAGTACAATTTTGTTCGTCAGTGGATATACAGGAGGTGCAGAGAAGGCGGAGTTGCTACATGCCTTCTTTGCTTCTGTCTTCACTGCTCGGGCCAGTCCTCGGGAAACCCAGACTTTGCAGGTAACAGAGAAAGTCTGGAGGAAGCAAGACTTTCCCTTGGTTGATGAGGAGCAAGTTAGAGATCAGTTAGACAAACTAGATATCCACAAATCCATGGGGCCTGATGGGATGCACCCTCGAGTGCTGAGGGAGCTGGGGGAAGTCATTGCTGGACCGTTCTCCATCATCTTTGAAAGGTCCTGGAGGACAGGTGAGGTGCCTGAGGACTGGAGGATAGCCAATGTCACTCCAGTCTTCAAAAAGGGTATGAAGGATGACCCGGGAAACTACAGGCCAGTCAGCCTCACCTCCATCCCTGGAAAGATGATGGAGCAGCTTGTGCTGGGTATCATCTCAAAGCACCTGGATGAAAAGAAGGTTATCAGAAGTAGTCAACATGGATTCACTAAGGGGAAGTCGTGTCTGACTAATCTGATAGCATTCTATGATGAGGTCACTAGATGGGTGGATGAGGGGAGGGCAGTGGATGTTGTCTACCTTGACTTTGGCAAGGCTTTCGACACTGTCTCCCACATCATCCTCACTGGCAAGCTTAGGAAGTGTGGGATAGATGGATGGACAGTGGGGTGGATTGAGAACTGGCTAGCAGATAGAGCTCAGAGGGTTGTGGTTAGTGGTGCAGAGTCTAGTTGGAGGTCAGTAACAAGTGGTGTCCCTCAAGGGTCAGTACTGGGTCCAGTCCTGTTCAATATATTCATCGATGATCTGGACGAAGGGATAGAGTGTACCATCAGCAAGTTTGCTGATGACACTAAACTGGGAGGAGTGGCTGATACGCCAGAAGGCTGTGCTGCCTTACAGCGTGACCTGGATAGGCTGGAGAGTTGGGCAGAGAGGAACTTAATGAAATTCAACAAGGGTAAATGTAGGGTACTGCATCTGGGGAGGAATAACCCCATGCATCAGTACAGGTTGGGGGCCGACCTCCTGGAGAGCAGCTCTGTGGAAAGGGACCTGGGAGTCCTGGTGGACAACAGGATGACCATGAGCCAGCAATGTGCCCTGGCGGCCAAGAGGGCCAATGGCATCCTGGGGTGCATCAAAAGGAGTGTGGCCAGCAGGTCGAGGGAGGTCATCCTCCCCCTCTACTCTGCCCTGGTGAGGCCGCATCTGGAATACTGCGTCCAGTTCTGGGCTCCCCAGTTCAAGAAGGACAGGGATCTGCTGGAGAGGGTCCAGCAAAGGGCTACAAAGATGATTAGGGGATTGGAACGTCTTTCATATGAGGAAAGGCTGAGGGATTAGGGTCTCTTTAGTCTGGAGAAAAGAAGATTGAGGGGGGATCTTATTAATGCTTTCAAATACTTGAAGGGAGGATGCCAGGGGGATGGGAGCAGTCTTTTTTCAGTGGTGCTCATTGATAGGACGAGGGGTAATGGGCACAAGCTTGAACATAGGAAGTTCCATCTTAACATGAGGAGGAACTTCTTTACTTTGAGGGTGGTGGAGCACTGGAACAGGCTGCCCAGAGAGGTTGTGGAGTCTCCCACTCTGGAATCATTCAAAACCTGCCTGGACACTGTCCTGTGCAACCTGTTGTAGGTGACCCTGCTCTGGCGGGGGGGTTGGGCTAGATGATCTCCAGAGGTCCCTTCCAGCCCTGACGATTCTGTGATTCTGTGATTCTGTGATTCTGTGAACACAGAGTTTTCATCAGGACAGATGCAACATTAAGGAATTTAAAAAGTTAAGAAGGGAAAGCAAACAGCACATGTGGGAGTTTATAGGCCCCCAGGGCAGCAACAAAAATACAAGTCATTCAACAGTCAGACAGTGTTAGTAGGTCTTACTTCCATCATTAGTATGAGATTGCATGATATTTTCATTTTATTTTTTAGATTTTAATTTTGGTCTAACATAGGAAAGGACCACTTTATGAAATTTTGAACCGATTGCAAAAAAAATAAATTAATAAACGAAACAGTTTCTTGGTTAGAGGTAGGGATCTCTGCCTACATAAAAATACATCCAAAAAAAGGGACTTCAGACAAAAGTAAAAGAAAGAAAAAGTGACCAGAAAACATCAGAGGTTGTCTTTTTGAGAAAAGATGAAATGAATAGTCCTTAGCTCAGAATATATTTTAACACAGGCTTGAAAGAAACGGTATCCACATTTCCAGATCTGGCAACTGTTCATGTTCTCATAGGTAAGCAATAGCTCCACTGTTTAGCAAGATCATGACCTGAATATGTGTAATGGATTAATCATTCAAAAGGACTTAGTTGAAAGGGGAATACACCAGAGACAGACACATATTATTTCGGCTACATTAGAAAAAAATAATAATCATGCATTAGAAATAGGAATCTGGAACAACTGAATGAATTGATAACAGACAAAATATCATCTAAATTTGGGGAATTGCTCCCAGCTGGTAAGATCTGACAGACTATAAAGCATCTTCACTGGAGATGCAGTGGTGGTGTTGCTGCTTAGGAAATTTAAATAGAAGAGGACCTGCTCTGGGGAGCAACAGAGGGGTGATAGGAAAGCAGCAGCCTGACCTAAAGGGTCTTTCTACCTAGTGCAACCATGGCTTTATGTAATAGACTTGCCAGCTTCTCAAAAGCAAAGCACAAGGTGAATCAATCTCAAAATGCACTAACAATAGGGATGGAAAAATGCTGAAACCACATTTCAAGGTGATATGAGTAGGAATGACGAAACAGGATGAATGCTGCAAGCCAGCTTTGGGAACTGAAAGAGACCATACAATGAGTAGTTGGTCTCCATAGCAGTGTTACAGCCATCTTCTTCTGTGCTGCCGTAGGTACAGAGAGCAGTTACTGGCATCAGCATGACAGCCTGCTTAGCTCAATATACCTTCCTCCACGACAATAATAATAACAACAATAATAATAAGCGTGAAGCGTAACAGGGTATTTCATCCAATTATGCCATTTCTGTTCCTCAAGGCAGCCTGATGTATCTTCACACTGTGTCAGTGAGGCTGGGCAGCATGCAGCGGTAGTCCACCTAACTAAAATCTTGTTTTAAGCATTTCTGGTTTCCAGGAAAATTTTACTTTGAATTTTTGACTTCAGAAATTGAGTTCAAACTGTGGGAAGCTAACACCAGCAGCAGCAATTCTTCACAAGGAGCCACATGGAGAAGACAAGGGGCAATGTGTACAAGTTGCAGCAGAAGAGGTTTCATCTTGATACAAGAAAGACATTTTTCACAGTGAGAACAATTCACTGGAACAATCTCCCCACTGACATGGTAGAGTCCTCATCACTGTTGGTTTTCAAGATGCAGTTGGACAGGGTGCTAGATGATCTAGGCTCCCTTTGCCACAAAAGTTTGGAGCAGATGATCTTTTGACGTCCCTTCCAACCTGGGCTGTTCTATGATTCTGTGATTCCATTAAATTCAGTGACAAAGTTTCATGCAAATGCAGCTGATTCCACAATGCTTGCAGCATTTCAATGCCGGCACCTGCCTCCAGAGGTGGAAGATGAACCCAAGAAACAGATCAGCATGTTCTTGCACCTAGTAAATGATGGCTCCTATTGAGCCTGGAACCATATTCCCACTGTGAGAACCAGAGATATCCTGACAGAAGAGGAAGCAATTAAGAACAAAAGAATGTTTGGATCAGCTTAGGCATGGATCCATCCAGCACTGGATATCACCTCCAGTCATGCCTAGCATGAATACTGATGAGAAAATAATGTGAACATCCCAAGAATATCTTCCCACCCTCCAGTAAACCACAGAGTCTGGAATTCCTAATACAGTTGTTGTCTATTCTGATATAAAAGACATGATTAATTTTCCCTAATGATCTATCCACTGCTTTTTGAATCTACAAAAGATCTTAACATTTACAGTATCCTGTAGAGAGTAATTCCATAGCTTATGTTTACATTGTATGGGGGGAAAAAAAGGTGTTTTTCTTGCGATCTCCTCATTTTATTTGATTCCATTACATTCCTACAGAGAACACTTACTTTGCAATTACCTTCTGCAGGTAACAGCAATTACCTTCTTACATAATTGTAAGCCACATATAGATGTGGCACTAAGGGACATGGCTTAGTGGTGGACTTGGCAGTGTTAGGTTTATAGTTGGACTCGATGATCTTAAAGGACCCAAGTGATTCTTTATTCTACATGCTGCTAGTATCTATACAGACCTTTCTCATCTGCCCCTTCAGTCTTCTCTTTTCCTGGTTGAAAAGCATCAGTCTACTTAGTTATTCATCCTATGAAAGGTTTTACAGACTTTCACTCATTTCTGTTCATCCTACTCTACACCTTTGGCAGTTAGACATTTCACTGACAATAAGGGATGCCGGGGTGTAAAGGCCATTGGACTTTGGGTACACCCTTGGAAGTTACTGTAGTCCTCATTCTCCATGTTCATACACACTAAATCACTCACCAAATTAACACTGGAGTAAAATCAGCATGAGTGGGAAGTGCAGAAAGACTCAGTGAGGAAGAGAAATACAGATATTTGACTACCTTCTTGACATTGTCTCACAAGTGTTGCAGAGCAGGTTGGTTCTTCCTTTGCCACTGTGATGAATCTGTTTACACTTCCCAGAAGCCTTTTTAAAGGGGGAAAACCCAAGAACTTTATTACTGAGAGAACGTGGACACCCGCCTTTGCTGTTTCCCCAAGAGTCTATGGCCCCTTTCTATTTGTGCTTTGTACCACCTCCTAGACCCAGATTATGCCAGTTTCTCTCTCAGGGTATATAACACTTAGTATATTCTTGGAAGAGATGTGGTAAGAGTTTTTCTTTTTATCCAACAGCAAAAGTTGTTCCCAAATTCATAAACTTTTCTGAGAACCGTTGGTCCATCACCTTGCAGTCTTTGGACACAGTTAAGACACTTGAGCTACACAGAGGAATTCAAGCTTCTCCATCCTGCAAGAATTCAGAACAGACACATTTGACCATATTCAGTATAAAAAGAAATGCATTGTTCTGTGTTTTTCAAAAACTACCATTTATATTTGTTCAGATATGGAGGTGAACTAAAGAGGAGGAAAAAACAGCTGTATTTCAAGTAAAGCTGCAAAATTTGTGTTGCCTTTGCTGACAAAAGGGAAGAAATGAGGCTTCTATTCATTCCGTAATTCCTGTTGTTATCTGAATAGACACCAAAGACAAAGAGTAAAGTGCTGGTCCTGTTAAAAGCTCCTATCTTCTTCAATATAAATCGAACTTGTCTCTCTAAATATTTTAGAAGACATAACTTTTTCTTTAATTTCTCTTCATCTTTCTCTTTACTTCATTATTTTTCTACTGGGAACAAATGCCAGATTTGTTAGAAGTTATTACTTTCCCTATGGGTCACCTCTAAGCTTTTTATCATGTACTTTTTCCTTATTCTGACAGAATATGAGGCATTATCAGATATGCCCTCTGCTTATTGAGTTCTGCCTGATACTATAATTGTAATATACATGAGCTAGTACTTCATGCTTACACTGTGCCTTACATTCAAAGATCTAATAGTAATTCAGGAAGAGGTATAAAGTATTAATGACCTGTATAAAAGAAGGGAAAATATAAAATGAAGAGAAGAGAGGAAAAGGAAGTAAATTTTCAACCATATTTTAATTTAGTTCTTCAGAAAGAAGAGAAGATTTCAGTTCAGAGGAAAAGAAAATAAAAAATATAATTTCATTTAATGAAAGAAAGCAATTTTAATCTTGAAGGACTTCAACGGAAATTTTAATTTGGAGACACTATGCGGTTGAAAGCATGCAACCATCTGTATTTATACATATCACCCAATTCATTCACAAGGCAACATTGCCAGATAGACAGCGTTATTCTTCAGGTTTCAGAGATTTTGAAAACTGAGTATGTCAGAGAATGTGCTAAGTCACACATTAAATTTGAAGAAAAAGCTGAACAAAGAATGTGGGATACCTGAATACAAAAATCAGTCTTCTGTCCATGTTACATGCAAGCTGACACATACATTGCTTGCTGCAGCCTCAAGAGATAATTTTAGCTATAGAGCAAAACCAGGCAGCTGACTCTTGGATTTTGCTACTTAGAGTCCATTACTTGGTATCTCCTCTGAAAAAAAAAGCACTTAAATATATATTTGGGATGAAAAATAAAGCAAACAAGTCTGAGTTATTAATATCACCTCTTAAATTCTCTCTGGAAGTTCTTAGGTAAACAGAAGACTACATTTACAAAGTATTGTAATTGTTTCATTATAGGCTGCATATATTATTCTGGAGGGCAAAAAATAAAATATTGATAACGGTCCATCACTCTGTCATCATGTAGGATTTTTCCTTGATTTGGACTCAAAATTTAAGGCATGGTTGACAATGCAAATACCTCTCACTGCAAAAGCCTGTTGTTTTCTAAAGCCTGGTAAGCTGTGGCTTTTTCTACACACTCTTACCACAGAGATGAAAATGTTTAGTACCACACAAGGTATTATTGAGGTGCTTTTGACAGAATTTCACACCTCATTTGCTGCCAAAGTTATTAGATATTAGTCAATGGTCAAAGAATAAATTGACTCTAAAGGGCTCCTTTAAAGCACTGAGGCATGAGATTAGAACAATTTAGAAATTATCTTGATCTTTACTTCATCTTGTGCTCAAAGGAGAGGTGCCCACCTCTTCTAGCTACCTTCCTGCTTACTTAAACGGAAACACTTAAGGTTAATACAAGCCTTGAAATGATTGCCATTTGTATGTGGCTTCTGGCAGTTGAATTATTTGGAAGGGTGCCTTTGATAAAGCAACTGTTTGAATGTCGATTGGGTGTAATTACCTGCAATGACAAAAAGCCTTGGCCAATCTGGAATGAAAGTTGATGAGCGATGCTGAGTGCCTTTCCCAAGGATGAAATCAGCAAAACACAAACAACTTCCTATAACGGAAACAACCTGCCATAACGGTGAAAACCAAGTTCGGGTAGACACATCCTGAAGACTATCCTGTTAGCATGAAGAGTTGATGTACACATAACATATCCTCTCACCTTTTTATACCTCTGTAAAAGCTCTATTGTGCTGTCCTAGCTCACTTCACAAGAAGAACATTGTTTCTTAATTGTTCTGCTCCTCTTCACTAATATTTCATGATAATGAGCACTATGCATCATCATTCCTTTACTGCATCATCATTAAACCACTTCATTACTTTAAGTCCCACTGATGGCTTGTTCATTGTGAAGAGACCACCAGGCTTTGATATCCAAGGAAGTGCTAGAATGGAGCACTCAGTAGCCATCAAAGTATATATATGCTTCTTCCCTTCAATCATAAACATGCCCAAATCTCCCAAATCACTTAATCTCAGGAGCTCTGTACCGAGTTGTTTTGACCAATGCTACAAGTATTCAAAATTGCTGCTTCTAGCTGAAGTACTTTCAGATCATTTACATCAGCTACTGCCAGATCTAGGGGTAAAAATAAAAGTTATTTCAACAGGTTGCTTAGTATTTTGAAGTTTGAATGCATCTAAACTCAAGATTGCTAAGGGCATAATTTATCTTTAAGCATCCAAAATACATACATCGTGTATTTGGATGCTATGGGATGGAGGTGAAAATCTCACATCTCTCTGCCACCTGATTTCTTTCCGAAAGACTGTTTTCTTCACAGTGATAACATCAGCCTGGCTTCCATAAATTGAGGAAGACATGTTAGTTTAAATTATATACACAAGGGTACAATTAAGCCTCCAGTCTTCTTGCCTGTCTCCCAGCAGATATTTTATATTTCCTGGGGGAATTCCTACAACTCGGCATTTTGTGTCAGGAATGACAAACTCCCCACTCAAATCACTTAGCCTCTGGGAAGTTGTCACAACACCTAACCTGTTTTCATGATGCTGCATTCCCTAAAAAAAGCGCTCTGAAGTGGCTAAAACCAGGCAGGTTACCCCATTTATCTTCTTCTTTGTAACACTCATTGATTTCGCATTTGAGGACACGCTTGTTCACGTACAATGCCAAACCACTTTCTAGGAAACACATTTCTGAGTATGATGGTTTACTGATGGCAAAATGTCTTTGATTTATTCCTTAAAAGCTTCCCAGTTGAACCATTAGTTCTCTTCCTTAGCACCAAGAAACCATTGGAAAAGTATGGTTATCATTGTAAAAAAAAAAAAAAATTAAAACAAAAAATCCTTTTTTTCGCTCTGTGACAGAGTTGCAGGAAACTCTTTAGTTAAATCAATTGCCGGTAATTAGAGTACTACTTCTAACTGTGCCTAAATCATATTTGATTAGGGCTATTGTGTTAGCTCTTGCCATGAACTGTATTTCATTGCATCTGAATTATTCTAAGTGATCCTCTAATCCTCTCGCTTCTTCGATTCAAAGATGAATGTCTTAGCTTTACACTACTGTATTATCAAAACCTCCTCTCTAGACTAATGTGTTAGCAAGAGTCATTTTTCACTGAATGTTAGGCCTGACAAAGAATTATTATTCTAATGTGTTGGGGAGATTAGCTCATTTTCACTCAAATTCTGCCTTCCCATTCATCACTCTCCTGCTGTTGGGACTTCCAAAATGATTTATTCAGGCAGAAAACTTAAGTATGGTGGAGGAGAGCTGAAAATACACAAATGGCATGGGAAATGCCATTCTTTTCCACTCTGCTCCACTAAACGTGACTCACAAGTTGACAATGTGCCTCTTTCTTTCAACTGCTATGAAATGTGACCTTAGGTAAGTCTCTTTTCTGAGTCCATCTCATCTTTACTGGTAACATCTCCCTCATATCCATAAAATAGATGTTTTCTTCTCTTGAAATTTTGTCATGTACAGAAAGGGAGCACAGCTTATATACAGCTCAAGAAATTTCTTGATATTTATCTATCAGTAGTCTAAATGAAATATTAATCTAATAAAAATATTTTATCAGCTCACAGTATAGATGTCTGTCTCTGAGGTTTCCAGCTGTCTGTTATAATTCAGTACTGATATTGGTGGTAGAATCTGTGTTATTTAGACTTCATTTCAACTGACCAAGTGTAGTGTCACTTGGTGGTCATAAAGTGCCACAAATGGTGTCCCAGTCTCCATTTACCCTATTAACTGGACTCTTATTTACTATAAAGAGAGCCCAAAGTGGCTTGTTCAAGTCTGTGCTACCAGGACCTTCATTAAACCAGGTGAATCTCGCCCCTGAAGTAAGAGCTGAATCCCAGTCCTGCTTGTTCTAGAGCTCTTTCATGATCATCTTGAGCAACCTGGTCTAGTGGGAGGTGCCCCTGCTCATGGCAGGGGGGTTGGAACTAGGTGTTTAAGGTCCCTTCCAATTCTAACCATTCTACGATTCTATCATCTTGGCATTTCTGATATTCACCTCACTGAGCCACATTTTCTTGAGAAACCAAGCTTTCTCAGAAGCTCATGCTTTGGAATAGGCTGTGAAGCCCACTTTTCTGCTGCTCAGTTGCTTCTTACTTGCTTCCAAGATTGCCATCTGCCCTACCTCTTGCTCCAGCAGCTTAGGTGCAATGTTGCCACCTTTCATTAAGGACTTAGTCTCTGACAGGACAAGGTATTCATAATTTAATTGTGAAGGAAAGACTCCTTTAGAGCAACTCTCTATTGCTATTTTCCAACTTTGCTCTCCCTGAATAATTCTGGCAACATCCTCAACATAACCTGCTGGCTTCCCTGCATTAAGTGGAAAGCCCTGTCAACAAGAGCCCATAATCAGGATCTGTACCTGATGTATTTTTTCTTGAGGCACAGACTGACTTAGAGGTATTTTTAAAAGATTGACTGGATAAACCCACATCAATGTAGTGTAACTTCAAAGCTGCCCATACTTTGAGAAGGTATTAGCCTAGTTCACCTCCGGAGGTCCTTTCCAACCCAAACAGAATAACTAATAATTCTATTCTCTAAGGTAAGGGTAAAAAGGACAAAAACCTATAGATTACTGTTTCTCAGGAAATTATAGAGTCTGATCATCTAAGAGCTACTGAGAAATTCTTCTTGAGCAGAAAGGTACCTTTCCTCTCAGCAAGCACTATTTTGAGATTTATATGCTTACTCCTACATTCACTATTAGACTTTAATCAGTTTTCTTCCAACAGCTGTCCATTTACCTTTGGTTCTCATTGCCACGAGCTGCCATCAGAGTGTAGACAGTGTTCCCTAATATTTTCTATAGAGCAAGAAAAGGTATTTATTTAAGATGTCAGTTATCCAGAGGAATGACCATGAAGACAATCTCTTATTCTTGAATATTTACATCTTGGACAAAATTAGCACAAGCATGACAATCAGCACAGAACAAAAATATGTTGACCGTTGCCTACATATTTTTCTCCTTTCCTGCTAAGTGATACACCAACACACAATAAGGGTGAGCTCCCTTGTTCACTAGATGGTGCTCCAACATTCAGATCCAGTGTTTCTGGGTCTTCCTGGGACATTCAACTCTGTTCTTCCTAAGGCTGTTTCTGTGTCTGTCATTGTCTGTAATCAGAAAGTTCCTGTAGGCTAGATCTGCTCATTCCTTACTGTAGGGTAAGCAGTACCCATAGCAGGGCAGAGGACTCTTCCACATACATGCTCACCAACATGAGCATTAACAATTTCTTTCAGTTTAACCTCTTTAGGTGAGCTCACTAGTGAAGCTTGGTAAAATGTGGTTTTTGATCATTATATACCATGCCAGGTTTTGGTTTCTCTCCTAATAGAATAAGTCCTAGACATGCAGATAAGTGTCTCCTCTGAGCTTCAAGTAGTCCCCGCCTTTGTCCCTAATGTAAAAATGGTCATTTTGTGTGTTTTTCCTATTTGAAGTGCCTGAAACGGCGTAAGGTATTGTCACAAACCTCCAGAGAGACATTATTACAGCATGGCACAAAAAGTACATGGTCTATGCCCTAGATCAGGACATAAAGGCTTCTGTTGGGTATTTGGGATGCCAGTAGATAATTTGATTACTTTTGGAGGATTGTGTGAAGCAGTAGGAGTTACAACTGATGCACTCTTTACCATACTGCCTATAGGAAAGGGTTCCTAGAGCTGCCAATTCCCACAAGCAGTGTAGGTTCTTCTTTTGGGGGAAAATAGTTTGTTTACTGCAAATGATAATCCAGGAGTGAACTCACATACCGGCAGTGTCTATGGTGAGGGGACCAAGACCTGAGTGGGAACAAAGAAAGTATGGATGTATCCTCAATTTTATGAAGCTTGTTAATCAAAAATGTTGGTGGCTTCTTCCCCTTTCAAACTCGCACAAAAAAAGATGCTAATGATATTGCGTGCTGGGGTATTAAAGGATGTGAGGTGATACAATGTTTGCCTGAAGGAAGAGGAATATGTCTGAGACGTCATCTCCTACTTACATATGGAGCCAATACAAATGGACTCTTGTTAAATGTTGTAATTCAACCAGGATTATATTTCTTTTGTTCCAGTTACTACTAAGCCAAGACAGTAAGTACCCGGCCAGGAGCTCATAGTCGTCTCCCCAGGAAAACAGTGCAACCCCACTTCTGCTGGACATGGAATGGAAAATATATCAATTCCAATACATATAATTGGGACAAAAACTTCCATGAACCAGACCTTGAAACAGTATGACTCTAGGCCACTTCTAATGGCTAAGCCTGAGGGTCTGCTGAGAAATCTGCTTTACAGGGCTGGAAATAGGAGCATGATCCTTTTTACCACAACCTGAACGGAAACCTCAATATCTTCTCACCCTCCGTAACCAAAATTGTAAATGAGGCACTGAGGGCTCCCACAGGGCGTTCCTTATCTGCAAATTTCCATTCATTTTGCCCCATTCTTCAATCTTCCTTCCCCACATGAGACCAAAGAAAACTAAGGCCTGGCAATGACAACATGCATCCTGGCAGCTGGAAAAGTTCCTATCAGTTCAGATAGCATTCATCTCCAGCTGAGAGAAAATGGAGGAGTTTACAGATTGAGTGTTTGTGGCAGGGATGTTTTCCTTCCCCTTGCTTAGATTCAGCTGATTAAATCAGAGCACAAACAGAAGAAAGGGAGCACATATAGCCTGACCTTGTCATCCTAAGTGGTTGTGGCATTTCCAGGAATGCTCACCCTGCTCCCGCTCTTCGTTTCTAGCTGCTTTCGCTTTGTCTTGCAAAAGGTTTCTGCAACAGTAAAAAAACATAAACAGAAGAAGAAACCCTGTGGGAGAACCTCCTCCAACAACCACACTGCTCCCTGACAACCCTATGCAGTCTTGTGTACATTGCTAGCTTCTCTTAACACAATAGATAAGTATTTCACTGCCTAGTCAAAATGTTCCTACTCCGTGAAAGAAAAAGCCATGATCATATAGTGGCTACAGCTTATGACCAAACTCACAGAAAGTTCAAAAGCAGAGCTGAGATCACAGATCACAAGGGAGCATGCCAGGCTCTGAAGGCACTATCTGTGTCAAGACAATTTTAATGAAATCAAGGACTGGATATTTAATTGCACCAAGATGGGAAGACTTGATCACGTGGAGAAAGAAAAACAGAGCAAGAAGATGTGGTCAGCCACCCAGTTGTTACTTGGTTTTCAGAGAACCAAGCCTTTCCCCAGCATCTTGCTTAGCCACCTTTCAAATAAGTATCTTAAATAGAAAAGTTGTGGGATTCATTAAATATATGTCCTCTGTGAGTCTCACGGATCACACAAAGCAATACACTGTCATAGAAATAATTCCCATGTTTTACTGGATACTAGTTTAATTTCTATTGTTGCTTAGGTAGCTAGAAATTTGTATTCTGTGGCTCTGTTCCTGCAGGGAAGAAACCTGAGTGCCTCATAATTGGTTTCTGGTGACATTTGAAATATATCAGTGTATCCTGCCTGACATCCCTTTGCTACCCCACCACAGTACAGGTCTCCAGCAGTTTCCATACCATATCTACTAGCAGATACCTTAAATAACTGAGGGCTTTTAAACTGCCTCTAGACATTTCTGTTTAGGCACCTGAATTCCACCCCAGATAGGGATGAATTTTGTTGGCACCCTAAGCTAATTTCAGGGTGTTCTCTGCAAGTTAATGCAGCACAAAAAATACATTCAACTTTACTGAGATATGAGAGTAAGACATTGATAGACTGGAAAAGGACCATCTTTGCAGTCACTCAGAAAATGCAAGGTTTAGTTAAATTAGAACTTTATGAGTATGTGAAAAGAGTCAGCGAGTCACAGCTGCATTCACAAGTTTAGACTTACCCTCTGCATGCAAGAAGAAACTAAAATGAGGACTTGGTCCAAACTGCGGAGGGAGAGCACAAACACACTCAGCACCTTAGTCCAGAGAGAACTTCTTGTTCAAATAGTTTGCCTAGAAAGGGAACAAGCTGAACAGAGTGCCCTACTAATAAGCTTACCTTGGTTCTTCCTAAACACAAGGTTCATTGATGTTAAGCTCACAGTGGTGGTTTGACCATCTGGTTGTCAGACTCAGGTGTCTTGTGGTGGCAACAGCCAGTGCCTAGTGTTGTTCTTTACTCCAAAAAGTGTGCTGTTCTGTCCTTCTATTTTAATAGTAAAAAAATAGTCACAAAGTGTGTCCTAAACAGGTTAACTCAATTTCAGCCTTTTTGTTTTGTTTATTGAACCTCAGATTCTAGGTGCTTGTCTCTTTCCACGTCAACATCATGACAAAGCCTCACTGACCATGTTCTTCATGGTCTCATCTACACTATAGGACAAGCTGGTCCTCTGTGTCTGATGGCCTTTGAGGTTATTAAGAAGATTGTAAAGATGCATCAGTTTATATCAGATGAGGCTGTGTATCAACGTTGGGTGAGAAGGTTTATTTCAGTATGGCCATCCTCAAGGTGGAAATACGAAAACAAAATGAAATGGAGTAGAAAGTGGAATAGTGTTGCCCTTCTCAGTTTGGTAGGGGGAAAAATTACTCATGGAGATGAGTTGGAAGGGAAAGGGTGACATCCGAAGTAGGACTTACACACCTCAGCAATTTCTCAGAGCACAGCCATGACACAGTAAGGACCGCGTCCCTTGCTAAATGTATTGATGACCGCTTTACTTTTAAAACACACTCAAAGGCAAAGTACCTGCTGCTAGATCAGCTTTATGCTAGAGAATGCCCCTATGCTCCTGTCTGAGCTCTCTTGTTACTCCATGGATTTAAAACCCATATCACCCACTCCAGAATGGCAGTTAACAGCCAAGGTGGGAAATGCTGTGTTTTCTTCCCTTTCAGTCCCAGTCAGTGGAGGAGTTTGTAGAGTACGCAGTAGTTGGTGTACTGTAGACTCAGTGTTGTAGCCTACTGGTAAGACCACTCCCCAGGCCCTGCAAACTAGTCTCCACTCTCACACTAACACCTATTCGCTCTCTTAACCCAGTTTTGATTGTTTAAATGCTCCCCCACTGAGCATACAATACATAAAGTCATAATTCAAACCTTAATCAAGCTCAAGGACACCAATGGAAATAATTGGACTGAAGTATCTAGTTCTTTTGATTGATGTATTGAGTGCAGGGCTGGGAGACCTGGGCTGCATTCTTGAAATTACTTAGAGATTTAACTCCTCGCTCACCACCAATGTTAAAAGAATAATTTTTTTATTTCTTAGGGAGTCCTCAGCAGATCTTCCTTTAGGGTTGTCACCTAAACACAGAAATGTTGCTGTCCTCTCTGTTGTACCTGAGCTCCCCCACCTGTGCAACAGGTTA
Source organism: Ibidorhyncha struthersii (assembly GCA_013398815.1). Classification (NCBI taxonomy): domain Eukaryota; kingdom Metazoa; phylum Chordata; class Aves; order Charadriiformes; family Charadriidae; genus Ibidorhyncha; species Ibidorhyncha struthersii. Next base: position 290,307 of record VZSZ01005410.1, on the reverse strand, counting down.
CCCACATCAAACAAATCAAATGATGTATTTGATGCTTAGATTTTTTTTTTCTTTCTTCTCATCACAAATGGTGATTTAATTGTCTCAAAGGTATTCTACATTTGGAACAATGTGCTTTAGTAAGATTTGTAGTATAGTACTTGGTTCATTGGGGACTAATACTGCAAGGGTTTCACATTCAACATTGTGATGTCTGAATTTCTGATGAGACAAAGGTCACTTGTGGCATTTCTGCTCCCTAATTATGTGTGTGAATTGCAAATGCACACCCAGTCAAAGTAATGCAAGTCCCACTTAAAATTCCTTGTTCTTATATTTTTTACCAGTTAAGCTGGAACATGAGCTGAAAGTGGCATCAGCTCATAGCGAATGGGCTTAACACTTCGAGATAATACTTATACAACATTTACCACATTATTTTCCCTGAGGCACTCTCAAATGATCCATGACTTTATAATGTATGTAAAGTGGTTTGAGCACATACACAGAGCAAACTACTATTGCTGCCTTGTTATTAAATTTGGGTTATTATTACCGTAAGTGCTTGTATTAGTATTATTATTAGTAGATGATAGGGCTTATTATGAAAAAAATTGTTACAAGTTTCAGTAATTGCTAAAACTGCTCCCATAAGAATCTTTGTTCATCTGTCCGTTCATCCTAGGTCACATAATGTTCCAAGTCATCAGCAGATTTTGGGCTTTGTTTTCTGCAAAGAAAAAAATAAAAGAAAAATAAAAATATTTTGCTTGTTCAAAATTTGGTGAATACTGAAGATGCTGAGGTGTTATAGAAGACTCTAGCCTAACACAGATGTTGAACTTTCTCCTGCACACACATACCTTTGTACATTTTATGCTCCCACAGAGTTGGAAAATACCACTCTCAAACATTTTCAGAGGCAAGGGGATGTCAGATAAAAAGAAGCGGTTTAGGTCCAAACACCTCTTGCAGTGAATAAACCCATATCTAAAGTTTCATTTTGATTGTGTCGGTTCCCATTTCTCACCACCATTTAATTCGTAATGCTGTTCAATTTGCCGCCACTATGCTCCCAATATTTATTATTTTTTCATCATTGTGTTTTTATACCAAGCATGGAAATATAAGTTTGGTTCAGAGATTGCTTGTCACTTGTCTTACAGAGAACAATCTCTCCATTGCTGTGCTTGATTACTTCTGATGAGAGTTGGGCTGGAGTGAAGCAACACCAGTAACATCCATTGCAGAATACTAGATTTATATTTGTCCAGGATCATGAGTTAACTCAAGAGTGATTTTGGTAACCAGTATCAAAATGCCAAGAGCTATATGGCCTTGGCAGAGTAGCCTTGGCCTTTCAAAGAGGTTATGTGGGAGTTAGATCTGTTTATACCAGTACAGTCACATCTATTCATGTCTTAGTAAAGAGAGTTACATTATTATATTGATTAATAAATCAATTATAAGAAAAACAAAACAATCCTATTATTTTTCATGGCATTCATTCAAGAACCTACCAAATGAGGCATTTGCCTACTGTGCTTAAATGCAGAGCAGAAGAGTGGTGCTTTCCTGAATCAATTTATATCTCCTCTGTTCAAAGAAATCAGAGTTGTTTCTACTTCACTATCTCCAGAGCCAAGAATGCAAGGGACAGAAACTTGCAAACTCAGATCCACACGGTTTATGGATGCTGCATTTCTGTTAATAAGCCCTGTAAAGCCATCACACCTGGGGGGGGACGGGGGGGGACGGACACACAACAAAACAACACAACAAAAACAAACCAAACAAAACAACTCATCCAGTATCTCACTGCTTATATTACCTGAATTTTCAAACTCCTACTAGGTCAGGTCTCTGTATAACACTGCATCAGGTATTCATGGATGCTTCATCCCAGGAGACCAGTGGTCATCTGGCAGACCACTACAAGGGTGCTTGTGGAAATTCTCTGATAGCCTCTGATGACTTCTTAGGCACAAATGACTCCCAAAGAGTGTTGTAAAGGATTACAGAAGCACTTTCCATGTAGAAGTGTCTCTTCTTGTGCAGCCTCGGGGAGTTTAGCTCAACAGACATGTAAAGACTGATTTCCAAAATTACATCCCAGTTCACTGGTCTCAGTGTTGTTATTGTGTTATGTAAAAAGGGTAAAAAGAAAAGCAGGAAAACATGAATCTGAAACTGGGAAGAACTGAGCCCCCCTGTTTTTTCCTGTGTGAATTTTACTGACTTTTGGGTTCTGCCTGTGAATTTGTACATTATCTTCCACATAATCCTACAGACCATTTTTGTTTTGTTTTGTTTTTGCATATTAGTTTGGACATAAAGTTCCGTGTTGATCTTACAAATTGGTAGTAATTAAGAGAAAGAGCAAAGGAAAGAGAGAGAAAGTGAAAAAAAAAATAAGAGGAAAAATAAAAGGAAGGGGAGGAGAGAGAGGAGAAGGAAAAGAGTAAGACAGGAAGGCAGGAAGGAAAGAACTTTCATAATGAAGTTCTTCAGTAATTTACTTCTGAAATGATTTTTCCTTCCAAAATTTACTTAAAGACTTATCAACTCTAAAACAATTCTAAACTGAGATGCTTCTATTGGATTCCAACGAAAAGGTTTTGTGAAACCAGAAAGCTCATTTTGTGGGACTATTTAAGAACAAAGCCTTTTCATTTCATGGGTCTATTTCAATATAGTTACTACTTTTCCTATATTTTCACCTTGACTGGGGAGTTCAAAACACATGTACTCACTGAACTACATGAAATTTTGACGTGGTCAGGCCGAATAATAAGGGTGTAGAAGTCAGCCACCTTCTTACATCTTACCTCTCAATATAGAGTCTCTAAATTAAAATGTCAGAAGTATCTGAACATATTCACAGCTAGGGCCTGGGAAAGGGTTCATTTTTACTCCAGGTGCAAGAGGACTCCATTTTGCCTTTATACAACTGGACTGTGCATTACACTGTCCAGGTGCCCGGCTTTGTTTCAGAAAATCTCAGCCAACATTTCACAGTACCTCCATCACTACATGACAAATTGTAGGAAGGCTCTAAGCTTCTATAGAATTGTTTTCACGGAGAGTAAAACAATACTCTCTGGCCTGTTTTAATTTCCCTTCCCTATTTGTATGGCTGATACATGCTTACCACGTCACTTTAGAAAGTACTGTATTTTCTGTCCCAGTGCCATTTTAACATTCTTAATCCCAGAAAAATCAATGACTGTCCAACAGACTCTACATCAGGGAGAACTTGAAACCTCTATTTGTTTGTTATAAACCAATAGTCTGGAAATCATGAGAGCTACAAATAAGGATTGATGTGCTGTGCAGTCTGGCACAAAAAGAAAAATAGTCTTGTATCAGTTAGGGGAAAACATGGAATGAAACAGAACAGCAGAGAAGACACTTTTCAGGGACCTGGGACTGGAAACACAATGTTGTATCCCTAGCATCCTGTTGCATTGGCTTGGAGCTCTGGCCATTCAATGTTTTGCCAATGAGATTTTATGAAAAATTATTTTTTCTAGTTATCAACATACAATACAAAAGAGACATGGAGAGACAGTTTCTTTTTTAGTAAGATATGTTTACTTTAAAAAAAAAAATAAATAGCTCAGCATCTTGCTCTTGCAGCAAGAGCTTCCTAAGCTTTAGCTGTTTCTCCTTTCCTTATCATCAGAAAACAGGCTTTCCTGTGAGATTTCTTGGAACAGGCTCTCACCTAACAATAGAGCAGATAGATTTTGTGATATTAAGTTAGCATACCAAAGATCCCTACCTGACCATCAAAGCACTGTGTTGTGTTGATGGACTATATATCTTAGATACCAATTCTCCTTCAAAAAATTTTGAAGGTTTTAGCAATGCAATAAGTGCTTGTGTCAGTAGTTCAGGTTTAACACCAGGCCAGATAATTCCTCCAATATATATTTGCAGCATTTGGATGTTCTAGATCCTCACAGCAAGGCTGGAGCTCCAGAAGCAACAGGTTTCCAGGAAACTTTTCCTTGTATCTCATAGTTTGCCTATTCTTGAGGTATCAGTGGAGGTGCTAGTCTTTGGTATTTCACATCTTTTTTTTGCCATACTGTGTTAATCAAGAATGTTTGCAGGAAAGTGAAAATAAAACCAGAAAATACTGCCAGTTATCCTGATTCACCTGAAGATGAAGAAGGAGTTCCTAATATGGGAAACCAGGAATTCATCCCAACAACCACTTTCAGGTTTAGGAAGCATTGTAACTATACAAGCATGGAAGTGTGAACTGCCCTGGTGCTAAGGACTCTGGGGTGCTCAAGCACTCAGCTATGAAGGCTGCAGAGGTGAACAGAGGCAGAGCTGGTCATGGGGATTTAATTTCTGGACTGGAGGGGAGGGGAAGAGTATTTAGTATTTAATATATTTAAATTAAAGAGAGGCACCCAGAATGGGGAAAAGATAAAGCTTTGTGGAAAACCTTAGTCTTTGCATCTTCTACCATGACAGCTAAGAGGAAAAAAAAAAAAAAAAACACCTCTGGTACACAGAAATCTAATATTAGAATTATACATACAACAAGTGTCTTGTTTTCAAAGACAAATTGTGGTGAAGGATTTCTGATCAACTTGAAAATGTTCTGCATGGATAATGTTTGTCCTCCACAGCCTTGTTTTGTAAGATTATAGCAAGCAACTGGAAATAGCGCCATGCCAGTTTTGACTTTTAAACACATTCTTATGTTTAAAACACACACTTATACACACATACCATTGGGCATGAGGCCATGAATCTTGTTTAGTGGGTGGTTATAGTTGTATGTAAAGAGTGGAGATTAAATTAAGCATTGCAGGAAGGTAGTGCATCTTTTCTGGGCAATTACACATACCTTGTATAATCTAATGAGCTGTTACTGGGCCCTAATGGAACATTTAAAGAGAGTTATTGTATTTTTTCACAGTTTGCTGGATTGGAGAAGTTAATTGATTTACCAGGGAAAATGCCTCTCCCTTTCCCTAGACCCCCACCTTCCTTTAAAAAACACAGAAATAGAAACACAGCAAGGAGAAAGACTAGAATAGGAAGTAATTGAGTACAACATCATTAAAAAAAGATCAGTTCCACAATATCTTCCCTGGTAGCAATCCTCAGTGATAATAGTAATACTCAGCTCTGCAATAACTCTGTAAATCCAGAGATTCCAAAGTGCTTTGCAAGGAGAAAAGTAGAGAGAAATTCCTTCGTTCAGTCTGTCGTTAAAAAATATAAAAAAGGCCACTGTAATATTCAACTATGATGACCCCAAAGTTTTGCGGGTTTTTGTTACACTACTACTGGAGGACTTATTTAAACCCCAGAATACTTTCAAGCAGTGTTTAAAGTAAGATGTTATGGAAGTTTATTTTCCCAGTTATTTAGTACATCACATGTCCAAAATACAGAGATCCAAGATTTTTTGAGAGCAGGATTTGGCCTAAGACAAATAAAGATCACCACTGGCTTTTAGTAGTCCCTTGGACCACAGAATAATCACATACTGTTTAGCTAGGTGTCACCAACAACTTCTCTGAAGTTTAGTGGAGGAAACAAATGCCAGAGCTGGAGCCTCATGCAAAAGCAGGGAAACATCATTTCCCCAATTGTGCTCATTCTCTGCTACAGTCAAAACTGCTTGATTTCTAGGGAACTTCATCAGGATGAGAACTTCAGTCTGGTGTTTTCTGTGGTGGCTTCTGATCATGTTATCCAGATGCGATTCAGGGTCTCCCAGGGGTCCGCTGAGCCTGAAGGCATCCTCTTTAGTATGGATAAAACAAACCTGTGTGGTGTCACTATGGTTTTGCTCTTGTTTTATCAGCAGATAGAGGAATTCACATTCAAAGTTATCAGCTAAGTACTTTTTTTCTTGTCTCTTTTTCTTTTTTTTTTTTTTTTCTGACAATGATTTCACTAAATCAGTCAGACAAAGGCCAATAGCAGAGTGGTGTGACAGCGTTCAGAAAGACTTACAAAGGTGATCTCTCAGCAGCTGAAATGCAAAGAACAGTTTGGAGCACTCCAGGGCAGTATTAGTGGCTCTACAGAGAAACATCTCCTGGGGCAGCTGCCAGCACCTAAAAGCAAGTTGAGAAAGTAGAAAGTAGATTCCAATGATAGATATATTCCTTAGAAAAATGTTGTCCCTGAGAAGCACTGAATGTCACAGAGCTGGAAACCAACAGGTGAGGTGATTCATTTCTTTCCCATTTCTTTTCACTGGGCAGATGAAAGCAGAGAGGCGTTTCCAATGAGACACCTTAGATGTTGAAATGTTGAGTTTGAAGTAACTCCGCTCCTTACAGGAGGCAGAATGAGAACTGTTTCTGGGAAGGGCAGAAGAACATCCTTCTATCTGTCCTTGCAGCATCCCTGATTTTACTACTTCCCTTTCCACATCCAATTCTCATAAGAAATTGTGGAGACTGTTAATGTATGGGAAATTACCATTTACCATAGGAAATTATAGTTCTACCTATAATAAAGTAGTCTGTCCTGTTGCATTTTAAAGTTGTATTTTAAGTTGCTGGTAACTTTGTCTTACTTTCTCCTTTGGCAAACATTTCTCTTACAACATATCTACCTTCAATATTTGTAGAAAATTTTTAAATAACTTTCTGTATTTCTGAGACAGTTTTTTGTGTCAAGAAAAGACTCTGTTTCTCTGAAAAAGTAGACTACCATCACACAATGCTATTTTGCTCATGTGAACAGAAAAAAAACATTATTTCAAAATGCTCCGAAGAACTTTTTCTACTCAGTTTAGCTCTACAGTCTTTACATATTCTGTCCTGGTTTTGATTTGATGGTTCATCCAGGATCACTACAGAGTGGCTGGACTTGTCCGAATGTGACACTTCATGGTTTCCTTTCACATTCCCACTTATTGCAGAGCAGCTGGTGTCAAGGGACACCAATGACCATGCTTGACACCCATCCTTCCACACTGCCATGAAGTAATAGGAAAAGACACAGAAAGGAGGAAACTCTGTGATGTAAGTGCAAAAGAAACAAGGAGGTAGACTGGGAAGAATAAAAAAGAATAGAGTCAACAATAGATTAAAACAGAATTTGCTGGTACATAAAGAGGACTGGACAATATCAGACTGGGGTTGGTGACGAAGGGGATGGTTAGCTGGGTGGATAGGTGAGGCTGTGGTAGACTGGAAGTGGAGCCAGTTTTGGAAAGGTTGAGCTGCAAATAACAGGTTCATCAACAGCTGCAGTATCAGGGTGAATCAGAGTCTAGTAGGACAGAAGGGACTAAGACAGCTAGATAAAAGGGTGAGGGACACTAGGCAAGTAGGGGAATCAAAAACTAAGGAAACCGAATGGGAAGGAATAAAACAGAATGAGCAGAGGGACAGATTAAGCATTGATATGGAAATGAGGGATTGGATTGAGCAGGGAAGTGTAAGAGAGAGGAGGAACTGGGCCAGGAGGTAGGGGTCAGGAATAGTTAAGAATAGTGGAGCACTGGAACAGGCTGCCCAGAGGGGCGGTGGAGTCTCCCACTCTGGAGACATTCCAAACCTGCCTGGACGCTGTCCTGTGCAACCTGTTGTAGGTGACCCTGCTCTGGCGGGGGGGTTGGACTAGATGATCTCCAGAGGTCCCTTCCAACCCTGACTATTCTGTGATTCTGTGAAAGAAGACAAGGATTCAGCTAAGAAACCTGTCCAAGCAATTTTGAAACTGAAGAGCGGAAAGTCTAGGAGTGAAAAATTAAGTGAAGGCAGAAGCAAATGAGACTCACAGGATTAAGAGGGAGAATTTTCAACCGCTGAGACCAGTTCCCTTTCATGGATGAGAAGGAACACCAAATACTGCAGTGCTGTGGTTTTTTTCTGTGGCCAGATCTGTGAAAGTATCACATCTCACTTGTGTGCTGTTTCCCATGTCTGTCAATTAGCTCTGTCGATCTGCTAGTACAAGTGGCAGAGGCTGGTGCATCATCTCTGCAGTCAATGGGTGATGGAACAGGGAGGTGCATGACAGGTTTGATTGCAGGAATATATCTTCATTTTTGTCCTGTGCAGAATTTTGCCCTGTGGACATTTCAGGAGTTTGGTTATTGGGATAATTCCAGATGTTCATCAGTGTGGCTAGATAACCAAATGAATAGCCACTGCATGAACATACCACATCCAGCTCAACCTTGGTGCAGCAAGTTCACTCTTCATCTGCAACTCAGTGAACAACCACAGATTCCTTTCTCAGACAGAAATGCAGCGCCTCTATTTGTTCCTCAATACACAGGACCAATGAAACTTGGATAAAGGATGTTCGCTCTCCCATACAGTTGTCTTATCCTCAATTCAATTATATTCATTGCATTAACTGAGGCAGAGGTCCTTTGGAAATGGAAAATGTGAGCATATGAATGAAGACTATATCATGCTGCATACAGACTGCAAGGGTAGGATAAAGTATAATGAGGAAACTTAGGTTAGTTTGGGCATTTTCAAACTTCGGGGTGCTAATTTTACAACTTTAAAAATGTTATTTTACTACTGAGTTTTTGTTTGTTTGTTTGGGGAGTGTGGTTTAGGTTTTTTTGGTTTGAATTATTTTGTTTTGTTTTCTCCCTGTGTAGAACATATGAAGGAGATAGAGCTGCATTTCTGGGTGTGTATGTCAGTAGTTCATAGAAACAGTGCCATCTACTGACATAAGAACAAGCCATCTTTTCCTTCAGCTGCTTAGGAACAATCAAGTTGATGGACGCCTCTGAGGACTTTTTGACTATTCAGTTCTCAGGAACAAACTACATGCTTCAGGGAGTGGGAGTCTATTGGTACAAGATGACCATTCCACCTGAGTCTTCTCTTGGCCATGGAGATCCCTGACTCAGCTTCCCAAATATTTGTCCAGCTTCATACTAAACTTTCATTCTCTCTCCCTCCTGGCTCTATGTCCAAGCTTCTGATTTGTTTCGAAAGTCTCTAGAGACATATCTCAGCCTCCACAGGCTACTGACTTAAAAAAGGGGATTGCTTTTGCAATTATGGCCAAACTGGTACTCTGCAAATTTGTTTCTTTTGGTTTTGTCCTTGTTAGTGAGATTTTTATTTGCAAGAAAGCAGTGAAAGAGGAGAGAGAAACAGACCATAAGCTTATAGTGTCAGCTTGTTCAGCTTGGAGGACAGATCTCAATGGCAATTTCCACCTCTGCCTGGCCAACATTTTTTCATCTGCCAGCCATAGCCAGGTCAGTTCATGCACACAAGCTGGTAAATCAAGGTGATGTCAGCCTTGCAGGCTGCTGCCTCTCAAAGAGAACAATTTTTACTGTGGCAATTCAATCAAAGCTTGCATCACTATTCACCAATTGGGATGTCTGCATTCCTGACATGAACTCTTCTGCTATTTCTGTACTTTCTGCAAGGAGTCAGACAAGGAGTCAATTCTTCCACATTGAGAAAAAATGAAGAGGAAGAAGATCCAATGCTGCTGAGTGCAGGCACTGAATAGAGAAACACGCCAGAACTGTCCTTCTAACTGACCCCTGGCTTGCCACACAAATGAACATACATTTGCATAAGCAATAAAAATGTAATTAAAAATCAGCAACATATTAAATTCACATTGGAATCCTCAGGAATGTTGCTGCCATTGGGCAAAGAGGAAAATACTATAACAAGATACCAGTAGTTAAAAGCCAATTAAGCATGCCTATTATTTGTCCATTATCAGCACTGAGTTCTGTAAATAAAAAATATTAATTGCTATAGGCCATGTTGTTAACTGCCAGATAAATCCATAAATGTTTTTTACAACATTTAATGATAGTTAAGTATGCGGTTCATGTATTTACTTTGCTGGAAAAAAAAAAAAAAAGGCTTCTGGTTACCTTAAGCTTGGAAAGCATTATAGAAAACCAAATTCCATTGTGGTGTTGTCATTCACTTCAAGTCTGATTTCAAACAATTGTATTTCCTGGACCTGAACTAGCATTTGTCTATTAGTGAAATCCAGTTTGATTTCCCCCCTTGCTCCCACTCTGCTTCCCTTTTTCTTTTTTTAACTTACCCTCTATGGAATGATTCATTCTCTGCTAATTAAAACAGGAGAATTCTTTATGTGATAATTGCCTGTGGGTATCTTTGGTGATTTTCAAATGTGACCTTTCATTTTGCATGTCTGACTTGGAACACCTTAAAAAGATCTTATTTTCTTAGGGCTACTGAATGGTACCTTTTGGAAACCAAAATCCTTTGTCATGTCTCTGTCTGAATTCCCCACCTTACAAATGGAGGCATACAAAATCATTAATGTCTTTCAGAAATCCTGGCTTCATTGATACTTAACAGCCAATGTAAATCCTGCCAAACAAATGCTCTCGATTCCCATGGCAGTGAGGATTCAGCAGTTCATTTAAACAGCAGTGGTGAATGCCTAGCCCTCTGAAAACCAGGCCACGTTTTTTAGGTGACTGCATACAGCTTTCAGAACCTTTGAAGGAAATTTGGACAAAATACTCTCCCCACTGAAAAAGCAGTCTTTAGGACTGGTGAGTACAGTGCTAACGAAGTAGACCTGGAAAGGCTTTAATTGTCTCTACCACAACTTTGGGTTTTACAAAACCATACCATTAAAATGAGCAGCAATGACAGTTGTAGCAAAACCTCTTTTTATGACACTTTTAACCCAGACATTTGCAGTCTGCCAGATATTATCCCTTGTCTTTAACTGGGGAAAACGAACAACATAAAGGCTAAAGGATTTATGCAAGATGACCTAAGGAATCCTACACAAGACTTGCCTCCTTTATCATTAACCTTGAAGTTGCAAATCTGAGCAAACCATCTCGGCTCCCTCTGTTATCAGTTCGCAGTGCCAAACACCCCCAGGGGTGAGCATCCCCATCTAAGTGTCCAAGGTAGGTAGAATGAGAAGTTTGTCTTCCCTTAGTTGCATTTCGACCCAGGACTTTCCAAGGTCTGTCTTCCAGCCCTGATATCCACTCAAATAGTCCTACTATATGACCACTATTAAACTCTCCAAGCCTTCAACATGGTGGCCACATCCAAACTACCCATTAGTCCTGGACTGGGCTAGTTCTTGAGCTCTGCCTTGTTGTTATTTAGGAGACTAATGTAGATGAGATCCAAAGGTTGCCAAGGACCATGCAGATAGTTTAACAGTGTCAATGGTACACTTCAGCTGCTTGGGTCTGTGCCCAAACACTGTTAAATTTACACAGCCTTTGTGTCCAGACCGGTGTTATCCCTAAGACTTTCTAAATCCTAAATCCTTTTAGACTATGGTGACAACAGAAAGCTAAGAACCGCGTTACTGGCCATAAATTTGTATGTCTTCACTGTTCCAAATATTAGAAGGTTTTTGAGCACTGCCTGTGTAAGTATACTGCCTTTGGCTAAAATGTAGAATCAAGATTGATTCTAAGGTTAAACTCTGTTTCAGAAGGATTGGGGTACTATCCATAATCTTAAGTACATGGGTACTTTACACAGAAGACAGAAGATGCAGTTTGATTACTCAAAGCTGTGACAGGTTTCATAACTATGTCTACTGCATCTGCTTTAGCCTATTTAATTTTTAAGCAGATTACCAGTCCAATGCTTCAATATGCTGAAATTACAGTATGTATGATTTTCCTTTACAATTGTGAGTCTGCAAATCTAAAGCCAGGGTGGATTTCACAGTCTCGAAAGATCTCTGGCCTAAAAACAATAGAATAATAATAAAAAAAAAAAAACAACAAACTAGAGAAGTCTGTCTATGGGACCGATGGGACATGCTCAGTGTTGATTTGAGATTACTTCATTTTGGAGACATGGCTCCATTAAAGTTGGTATTATCTTCTTTACATAATTTATAAGGAAGAAAACGTATTTAATGTCATGGGTATATCTGCAATCCCCTAAAACCAAGTTAAATTAATCTGTAGCACAGACAGATTGTTTCCTTTATGTTGTAGTTTATATATCTCTAAATGATTGTGACAGCTTCGATGTAGACATCCATTTCTACATTATTCAGAGCAGAGAACAAATGACAGGTTTGAAGTGCTTTTATGGTATGCAGTATAGGAGAAGGACAAGAAGACAAGGCAGAGGCACTGTCGCTCCTGAAAAACAAATAATTCAGAGAAGTCGCTGTATGACTTATCAGACTGCCATGATGTGGCACTCACCAGCTCTTCATAACCCAATAGTGAGAAATGCAACTGTACAGCTGATGTCTTGGTGATTTAGGGAGCTGTGTCTTAACAAAGGTGTGTTAAATACCCGCCCAGCTCGTTCAGTTCTTTAGTATTGGGCATGAGCAGTGAGTTATTACGGACTTTGCCTGTGGTCTTTCCTAGTATATTTATTCCCTACTCATTGGCATTTATCATCCCATTGACTTTTCTTTCCCTTTAGAAAGATCTTTTATGAGCAATTCATACGTATTCATATACATATTTTGCTCATAAAATTAGGAAGACGGACTACCAGTATGTGTTAAACCCGACTTTGAACTCACTGAAATCAGTATTTTCTTCACTGGAGGGTATGTGTACCAAATGCCAGATTACCCCAGTAAAATCCACTAGTGAAATCAGACTATGACTAACTGGGAATGGTCCTGCTAAGGGAAGTCAGAAATGCTGCAATCATTCACAGGTCTTGCTGAAGATTTAGGTCTTTATTTCTACCATCTGTAATTGAACTTCTTTCAATTTAAGACATACCCAAGAGATTCCAAAGAAGTGCAAACAGGCCTGCTGATAGCATGTCATGATATATATGTTTTCTGTCAGGATAATAAAAGTTACTATGTTAGTTAATTTCTCTTCAAACATCCTATCTCACCTTTAATTGAAAATGAAGATATGTTCACACATATCTTGAGTAATTAAAACCCTATGGCTTTTTCCTTATCTAATTAATGAAGAAAGTGAAAATCAGAAATTGCAAATTGCGCATAAAAACAAACAAAATTTAATTAGGGTTTTGTGCATGTGTGTGTGAAGATCACAAAATATAAGAGAATTTGGTTCAAGGGAAATTTTAATAACTGCTTGCAGGTGTTTGAACTATAATTAAATTTATGAATTAAAATGTTGCAAAGAAATTTTTAAGTCATGTTACAAAAAGGAAAGTTAATTGAAGAAACAACCAAAAAAACCTCCAAATACCAATGCTAGGCAGCGTTTGACCTTTGAGAGGAGTCCGATCAATTATAGTCATCACTTCACTTTTCCCGATTTAGATAGATGTATTATTTTACCATGATGACATTTACTTAACTTTTGCATGTTTCTCAGTCCTGCTGGAGGCAACAAGACTAAAATATATACATAAAATAATCCCCCATTAAATACTTTCCTGAACAAGGATTTAAGCTTGTACTGAAGATTTTTCCCCTCATTTTGGAAAACATTTTTCAGGCAAGCAGCAGAAACAGGCGCATATTTATGTATTAAGGAATTCATAAGCTCTTCTGTTTCTGCTGCTTAAGATGCAGAAGTCTTGTTTGTGCTCCTTTTAGCTCTGCAATGCCAGACTAGTATGTATGTTGCAATATCACTGTATTGTTATAATTAGTGACTATAACATATATTTTATATGTGTGTTCATAAATACGTATGCGTGCATATAAATATAAAGAAATACACAATGTAAAACTGTGCCTTCAGGCAGTGCAGAAGAGAAAATCTATGCCTTAATGCAGTAGCGCAACTTCACAAAGGTAGTGAAGCGCTTGTGTTCATTCAGGATCCAGACTAAATTGGTTATTTAAGTTCCATCTATTGTGAAGGAACTATAATCATGGTCAGTTGCCCCACCCATCAGACACCGTTCTTGATATGAGATAGGTTATTCTTTCTGATGGTTTCAGTTTCTCCCTGTTGACTCCAGAAGGAGCCGGGATAACTATCTTGGACTAGAAGCTAACATTTTAGATGCAAATTTGGGTAAGAAGAGTCGTCAGCACAAGCATTTATCTGAGTCTTGAGCATCCAGCTAGGGAAGACATATTGGAGTAAAAGAAAGCCTTGTTCTTTCCTTGTTGAGGAACCCTGAGGTACGAGGAGTCAATCAATTGCTCAAATGCAAACACTGAACATCTTATTTAAGGTCTAATACTTTTCCCAATCGAAGAGCTTTCCTGTCTATAAATTATCCCACTGTCTCTCATTGAAGAAAATAGATCCTTTCAAAAATTAAGTAGAAGTGTATTCAGTATAAATAGTCTCTATGTGTGAAATATTGCAGCAGAGGTATAATTACACTACTTTTTTTAGATCAATTACATTATTATATCGTCCCAGAGGTGTTCAGATACCATGGTGATGTGTGTGGGACTGATTATTTCAGTGTATTTTGAGATAGATAATAATGTATTTCTATTGCAATTTTCATACTAAAGGAGTCCCATGAGCTTCACATAATAATATTCCATCTCCTACCTAGATACTGTCTTTTTTGGTGCAGATGGGAGAATATAAATGAATCAATCCATTAGTAATGATTTTTAAGGAACTGCTGGACTTTCTCAAACAACCAGTCTGACATTCTCAAACAACCCCTCACCAGAAAAAGGTTTTCTTGCTTTTGAAGATCTTGGGAAGACAGAGTGCTCAAGGATGTTCACACCATCCAAACAGCTGAAAGAGATTCTCCTTAGAAAGTGAGACCCTATTAATTGAGCGTGATTCTAGCTACTGCATAACACCATCCACAGGATCATGGAGCAGGAGAAAGGCCAGAGTCTGTCTGTAAGAGTTGCACAAGGGAGCAAATCTCATGTCCAGTGCACAATTGATGGGTTTGGCTTAGAAAAATGAAAGCTGAAGAGGATTCAGGGAGTGGATCAAATTAGGCGTCATGCTTGACTCTACCTGGAGAAACAGAGTTTGGAGAAACAGAGTTTAGAGAAAAGATGTCACTTCTCCAAGCAGCTGGGAGAAGTAACAGTAGGAACAAAAAGCTTCAAGGAGTTGTGGATCAAAGAAATAATATAATGGAACTTGATCATTCTGGACCAGTCTAAGCTGTTCCCGGTATGCGGCTTGCATACAGATACTTTATTTTAAAGCATAAGACTAAGAGTACTTAATGACAGTTGATTACAGTGCCATAACATTGTCCCATATTACCTTAGAACTTATCCTGAAAGGGATAGGAAAGCAATAAATGAGAGAGGGAGAAAGAGAGGAAGCTATTGGAGAATTCTCCATATATATGCAATGCATTGCATAGAAGCTGAAAGTTGATCAGATTGAGTGTTAATATGCGTTTGACAGGAAGATTTAGGGCAGGACTTAATTGTAAAGTCAACACGGGCATAGAAAAAACAGAAGAGTGGAAGCCACCGTTCAGCTTTTGAGCCTAGAATAAGAGAATAATTGTCAATTCAAAATCAGGACAGTTTTTAAGGAAAGAAGAATTGTGTAAGCCTCTTTCAGAAGTGGAGACGAGGGCTGGATACAAACCCACCAGAGCAATCTCCAAATGATTTGGGGGGTATTTGGAGCAGAACTTGACACAATAGAGGCAAATCAGCAATTCTATCACATTTGTACAGCAAGGTGATTTACCGCGCTGCACCACCGTGTATCATTAATGCCCACCTCTGGCTATTGGTGTTCTAAACAGTCAAGAATTGTTTCATGTGATTTAAACAAAATCACAACAGAGGTCAGATACATCAGGGAAAAAATGACCAAAGTAGATCTAGCCACTTCTCAGTTGCAGCTTTAGCTGACAGCAATATTTGACAGAATAAATATCCTGTGTATTACAATTTTCTACTCAAGAAAGAGAGTTAAAAACTTCAATTTTTAAATTCTTTTTTCTAAATTGGGTCAATTAAAAAGAAAGAGAGAAGAACAACAGTAGCTTCAAATATCAATAAACTTTTCAAAAACTAGTATTGACAGAAGCTGAATATTGCATTTTAATGTAAACACATCAGGCCAATTTTGTTTTCCGAAAGAGAATTAAAAATACAACAACATGATATGCATGCAGAAAACCTCATCATTAAACATGAAAATAATATTAAATGACAAGAGTTTCAGTTTGTGCAAATAAATTTACCTCTACTGACTTTAGTACAACTTTGCAGATTCATACCATTTCTATTACTACCTTTCTCAGTGCATTGCGGATATCAAACCCAACAACAATAACAACAAAAAAACCTCTGTAAGCAAACAGGGGTGGAAATAGTCCAAGAACTTGATAATATGATCTTTTGAATCGGTGTTATATTCTAATCTGGAACACAAAGTTCAGTTTATACATCCAATCTCTGCATGAGTTCTACCATAAATAGAGGAGAGCTAACTATAAAATATTAGACCCCTGAGATGTTTTCACGTGAGGAGACACTGAATAGCAGCAAGAAGAGCAGCTGCAAAGAGAACACATGGAAGTCAACAAAAAAAATGAGGTGAAAGGAAATCACTCCATGGCTTTTTATTGTGTGCCAGCAAGAAGAGGTAATGCAATGCTGCTTGAAATTAAAGATGAAATACTTAAATTTTTAAGTCAAAACTATAGAATCACATAATCACAGAATCATAGAATATCCTGAGTTGGAAGGGACTGACAAGGATCAGCAAGTCCAACTCCTAACATTGCACAGGGCAACCTAAAAGTTAAACCATGTATCGAAGAGCATTGTCCAAACATTTCTTGAACCCCAAGAGGCTTGGGACCACCATCAGTTCCCTGGGGAGCTTCTACGTGTGCTTGACCACCCTCTCAGTGAAGAAATTTTTCTTAATATCCTGTCTGAACTTCCCCTGATGCAGCTTTAAGCCATTCCCTCGTGTCCTATCACTGGAAACCTGAGCAAAGATATCAGTGCCTGCCTCTGTGTGTCCCCTCATGAGGAAATTACATCCCTCAGTCTCTTCTCTAAGCTGAACAAACCTAGTATCATCAGCTGGTCCTCATAAGTCATGCCCCCTAGACATTTCACCGTCTTTATTGCCTTTCTTTGGACACATTCTAATATTTTGACACCCTTCTTATATTGCAGAGACCAAAACTGCACTCAGTACTAGAACTGAGATTGCACCAATGCTGAGTATAGTGGGACAATCACTTGTTTTGACCAGTTAGTTATACTGTGCTTAAGGCACCCCAAGATATGATTGGTCCTTTTTGACTGCCAGGGCACATTGTTGGTGCATATTGAGCTTACCATCAATCAAAACTCCCAGATCTCTTTCTACAAGGCTGCATTCCAGCCTTTTGACTCCCAATCTGCACATATATCCAGGATCACACCATCCCAGGTGAAGAATCCAGCATTTGTCCTTGTTGAATTTCATAAGGTTGGTGATTGCCCAGTGTTCTGTAAGACCTCTCTATCCTCGAGGGAATCAGGACAAGAGGTAACAGGCACAGACTTGAACACAGGAATTTCCATCTTAACATGACGAGGAACTTGTTTACTTTGAGGGTGGCAGAGCACTGGAACAGGCTGCCCAGAGGGGTGGTGGAGTCTCCCGCTCTGGAGACATTCAAAACCCGCCTGGACGCCGTCCTGTGCAACCTGCTGTAGGTGACCCTGCTCTGGCAGGGGGGTTGGACTAGATGATCTCCAGAGGTCACTTCCAACCTTGACCATTCTGTGATTGATTCTGTGATTCTGTGAACAGCCCATCCTAATTTAGTGTTGTTTGGCAACTTAGTGTGCACTAGAATCCTCACTGCTCCCTGATAAAGAGAAAATGGGAGAACCCACAGATACATGATATCTCAAGAAACTGGAAGGCTTTTGATGGTAGCTTCTGCAAATATATGTGCGTCTTCACACCAAAATTGGACTCGATGGAATTGTTCATAGTGGAAGATGCTGATGGCTATCCAGAAAAAAACTTCTTTCCAGTGCTTATAAATTTGCATACTTTCAGGTATTTGAATTGGGGATGTATTCCTCTTGACTTTAGGCATCAAGAAGTTAGGCCTATACTGGTCAGGTAAGCTCCTTCTATATTGCATAAAGAGAGAACAGCACTCCCAAGATGGTGATCCACCTCAAACAGCATAGCCACCTCAGTTAAAGAGTGCCTTTGCTCCTCTACCAAGGCTACAGGTAGTTTAGGGGAATAATCTAGACTAGCTATTGAAATTTTTACCTACTAGAGAAAGCGGGCTTAATTCTATCCTGGCATCAAGGTGTTCTGTACCAGACATCCAATTTATGCTGGATGATTCTGAGAATTTGAGAAATCTGGCAGTGACAGTGATGCACTTTGCTTCATAGAAGTGCCTTATATACTATATTATCATTCTATTATCTAATTATCTACCTGAAAATGTACCCTACTTTTTTAGACATTAAACAGAGTCAGAAAATATCCTTTCAAGCCCTTAAAGAGCACTTCAACCCATTTTAGTGCCTCATTGGAAGATGATCACAAGCTGCTACTTCTCTCACTCACCCACTTAAATAACGTGTCAAGAACTTTCTGTAGTATTAAATTTATTGCTTATACATTTCCCAAAGTCAGAGTGAGATTATGAAGGTGACCTTCATTCTTTACTTTCACAGGATCATCATAGGACCAGTAGGATAATGGCTGAAAGGGGTCATAGAGGATCTCCAGTCCAAGGTCCTACTCAAACCATGGTCAGCTATGAAATCAGACCAGGTTGCTCAGGGCTTTGAGCAGTTGCATCTCGAAAACCTCCAGTGGAGACCGCACAATCTCTTTGAGCAACTTGTTCCTCTGTTCAAGTGTCCTCATTGTGTAAAAAGGTTTCTTATAGCCACACAGTTTTTTAAATGCTGGAGCACTTGGATTTGAACTAAATAATGTTTCAAATAAGCAGCCACAGCTTAAAAAGTTTCTGAATGTTAGTTGAGCCTGGATAACTGATTAAGAACAGTCCTTGTTCTTTGTTAAAAGTGTGATGATTCACTTTATCTTGATTGTCTCTCACTGAGATTCAAACTAATGTGCTTTATTTCATATTTGCTGGGTGCTAAGAATGTGCATGTGGTCAGTTACTGCAGCTAAGCTGACAACTGCTGACTGTTTAAACCCCCATAACTGTGTTGTATCTGGGTCAAAAAAAGAAAAACATATGCATGAATGACTTGTACATTGAAGGTTTATGTAGATAAGAAAGTTTCCTGGATCATATTTGTAATTGAACTTCTACTGAGTTCACACTGTCTACTCCCAGCTCTTGCTCTCCATGCTGTGTGAATGGTTACCACATGCAAAGGGATGTTGTTTTTTTTCCTTGATTTGCTGATCAACTTTTTTGAAATAGAGAAACGGATTATGGCAAATACCTAGCAACTAATAAACACTATACTGTCTTAATCTCATATGAGTTCATTCTTTTTCTTGTTAAGCCTACTTACATTTGAGACATCAAATCAGTATCTCAACTTACTTCACAAAGCACTTAAATGTATGCTTATCTTTTTCTTCAAGCCCCACAGCTTGTAAGCAAATGCTTACATCCTTCAAAGACCATGGCCGGAAGAGTAAAGGCTCTTGTGTTATTTCTTTGCAAAGAGATATATTTCAGCTAGGATACTCCATACTGGCTCTAAAACTGGTAAATGCAACATGACTTTTTGTGGTGAGAATATACACGCTTATACATATGCACACATTCACATCTTACTAAGCATTATTATCTATTTATGGCAATTTAAAATGTTTAGACCCCAGAGGCCAACATATAAACTATTCAAAGAACTAGGAGGTTACTGAAACATCAATATGAGAGTTATCTGAGACAAATATATGTAGCTTTTAATTTTACACTCTGAAGTGTAAAACTTTTGCCCAACAAGATTGATTATAATAAAAATTAAAAAGCAGTGGCAAGCAAAATATCAATGAATATTTTCAACTTTTGGAGCCCAGAGGCAAGTCCATGCTATTTTCAGGCAAGGAAGGAATTCAGCATTTATACTGTCTGCCTGGTTACTGCCTCCTCTGAACTATGAGGTGATGGCCATGCCATCAGGCAGGCTATTGTCTAGGTTGACTGCATGGCCTGATCTGTAATGGAAAATCCAATGTTCCAGACATTTGAACATTACATTTGATTCTACAATACATATTCCTTAAAGATCAGGAATTGGGAACCACATCAGAAGCTAAAAGATATTAAAAGAAAATTAAACCAGTGGAAAATCTTAACAATATCATCAATATCTTTAAAAGTTAAATTTTGTCCTCACAATTCTGATAAGGTAGAAGAGCTGACAGAGGTCTTACATTGTCTCTGTTCTCACCACAGATAACTTGTTTACTGTAGGGGAAGGAGATGGCACTTCCATCCCCCTTTCCCTCTCTAAAAACCTGTTTGTAAGGCTGGGACAGAGACATAGAGTTAAACTGACATTTCCCTTTCTCTTGTCCTCTGCAATCCCAACAAGTGGGGCCTCAAGCTGCCAGTTAGACACAGGGCTTTGTCTCTGCTCCCCAGCCTAACTCTGTTTTCTCTGCTCCTGCAGGATATGCTGTCTCTGAAAACCAAAGTGTGTCCAGTATCTAATCACATGATGATACATCCAAACACTTGCAGTTTCTGCAGAAAGCAAGAGAAGCTTATTTTAGCATTACATGGCTGTAATTTTTTCCTTAGAGAAGGTTAAGGCTACGTTCTCACTCTTAAGTCTCTGACTTTCTGGATTTTACTGGAGTTATACAGATTTCAATCAGCTTAAAAACTACCCCCTTGAAAATGGCTTTTCCATATATACCCTGGCTCAGCGTGAGTATTGCAACTGATAACTTTCTCCTGGAGCTTTGCATTCATCGAACCCTAGCATTTGGGTTAGTAAATATGATGATCTTCCTCTGTCCACAGACTTCTGTCTCACAACACTGTCACAAAAGACATTTCAGCTTGGGTGCCCATTTGCTTAATTTTTAATTTTTCTTGTCTCCCTGTTGTGTGTATGTTTGGGGTTTCTGAGAATGGAAAGCAGTAGTCCCCACTAGCTTACCTCCACATAGGAAAAAAAACCCCAAACTATCTCCTTGCCAGGCACCAAGGTGACTCTGGAAGAGGCAGGACACGGTCACTGGAACAGTCTTCCGCATCTTCGTGGCCACTCCTATGTCCCCCAAATCCTCTTCCACCACTACAACAATCCAGGAAGTGCTCTCTGAGGTGGTAAGTTTTGAAGGTTAAAAAGAGAAAAAGGATTGAAAAGACAGAAGCAGAAATCCTGCCTCAACGCCAGCCTGAGATTTAGGCCAGCAAGCAAAGCAGAACAGCACATGTTACATCACTGCAGACTTTGTTCTACTTTTCTAGAAAATAAACATGAAATAGAAGTCATAGCATCATAGAATCATAGAATGGTTTGGATTGGAAAAGACCTTTAAAGATAGACTCATTGAATTATAGAATAATTTATGTTGGAAAAGAACCTTAAGATCATCGAGTCCAACCGTAAACCTAACACTGCCAAAACCCACCACTAAACTATGTCCCTAAGCACCATGCCTACCCCTCTTTTAAATACCACCAGGGATGCCCACTTCCCTGGGCAGCCTCTTCCAATGCTTGACAAACCTTTCAGTGAAGGATTTTTTTTTTTCTAATATCCATACTAAACCTCCCCTGGCACAACTTGAGGCCATTTCCTCTTGTCCTACTGCCTGTTACTTGGGAGAAGAGACCAACCCCCACCTCGCAACAATCTCCTTTCAGGTAGCTGTAGAGTGTGATAAGGTCTCCTTCAGCCTCCTTTTCTCCAGGCTGAACAACCAGTTCCCTCAGGCACTAGTCATAAGACTTGTTCTCTAGACCCTTCACCATCTTCGTTGCTCTTCTTTGCAAGTGAAGATCATCTAGTCCAAGCCTCCTGTCGTGGCCAGGGACACCTCCCACTAGATCTGGTTGCTCAAAGCCCCATCCAACATGGCCTTCAATGCTTCCAGGGATGGCCATCCACAACTTCTCTGGGCAACCTGTTCCAGTGTCTTACCAACCCTCATCATAAAAAAATTCTTCCTTGTGACCAATCTATGATTTTATGATTCTATGATATGCAGTCTAAACCTACCTTCTTTCAGTTTAAAGCCTTTGCCCCTTGTCCTGTCACTACAAGCCCTAGTAAAAAGTCCTCCAAGTAGAGATCAAACTTACTGTATCCTTAGTACTTAACTAGAATAACTCAGTATTACCAACAGTAGCAGTGTAGTGGCAACACAGAAGAACCCCACTGCTCCTTCCCAGAGAAAATGCAGTCCAGTTGTCCTGCATGCTATCAAACATTTAGTAAAGACACCCAAACAAACACCAAACATGGCCAGGTGAAATAAAAGAATTTACTGTTACTAACTCAGCTTCACCTTCAGGAAATCGAGTTACACAACCGACAAAGACACTTCTCTGAAGTCATTCATACATTCCTTGAGTGGACTAAAGAAAACCCCTCCCTTGAGGACCTGTCTAATATCTTAACAACCAGGCCCACTTTCCCATCACTGAGAGATCCAGGTTGTACATTTCCCACTTTTCTGATTTTCCTAATATCCTCGTTTTTCCTGCTTACCAGACCTGCATGGATCCATCTGACAGTTCTGACTTTTGTTCAGCTTGCCTTTCCCTTACCCTGATGTAAGCTCTGGCTTTGAATCACTGATTATTTGTGAACACCTTTAAGGAAGATGCATCTGGGGCTTGTGTTCCTGCCAAGGACTAGCCTAAGGGCTTGGACAGTGAAAGAAGAGTCAAGGAAAATACATGAAAGCAGCCATCACATACAGGAAAAAAAGCCTGCTGCTTAAATCAGTGCTTTCGACTGGGAGATGTAACCTATTTAAACCCTTATTTTCTGATGGCTAAAAGAATAAAAAAGAAACCACTTTGATAAAAGTTTTGTGTATCATGTAATTTTCAATCCAACTTCACACTGATTTCTGAAGAGATCATAAATGACAAAAAGGTTAGGGTTGGGCCTTGGATTTAAAATTATAAGTAAAGTTGGGTAACGTATGTAATGAAATTCTGTGCAAATCAAGAACATACAAAAATGTCATCGCATTCTACACAACAATTTCTGGACAAATATTATCTAAAAGTTGCTTACACGGTTAACAAATGCAATTTCAAGGTTAAAAAAAATAAACAAAAGGAACGAGTAGATTGAAAAGAAAAGAAAGAAACAGGACAAGTGCTGATGAAAAAAATTTGAAAGGAATTATAGAAAAGCAGATCCAGTACTCCCCATTTCTATAGCTACACGGTTTGTTTTAAGGTTGTTTAGAGATGCAGCAAGGAGAATGAGGATACGTACTTTTTAGTGTTTTCTAAAAGTTATTGGTCAACACTTTTCTTTCCTGGAACTGTGTACAGTTTTCAAGGCTGCAAGGTGAACTGATACTACAGGCAGAGAGACAAGAATAATATTTGTGATACCATTCCATAAACCCTTTGTAAAATATTTCACAAAGCAAGACAGGCATCTAAAGAGCAACTACAGACAGAAACTTTGTAATGTGACTTTATACCATCTCTTCACTTTTCCACAGAGGAGTGAGGAGGCTGTTCACCTCAAGGGTGGATGGTAAACTCCAGGGAGATTTTCAGTTCCCCTTCTCCCACACACAGTATTCTTCATTTCCCATTAGAAGAAAAGTGAAAGGTGCAGGCTAAAAAGGAGTTATAGCAGTGCCATACCAGACCCACCCAGTCTTTACCTGTCTTTAGACACTTTCTGTTTGACTCAACAGTTTTGAACACATATGCACATCTGAGACAACATTAAAGAGTAATTCCCTTTCTGCATGGGTAAGGCAGTTTGGAGAGTCTGTTCCTCCCTGCTCAAGCCTCTATGCCTGATATACTCTAAGATATCCAAGGGACACAAATTGTCTTAATGCTAGAGTAATACCAGGAATTCTGGGGAAGACTGAGGATGCACCCAATCTAACATCCAGGTACAGTTAGCTGGTGATTTTTAGAAAGTGACTATAAGCATAGGGCATCTGTAGAGAGATATTTCTCTAGGAAACTTTCCCCATTCTTTGCAATCATTTTAACAACTTCCAGAGTCATTTTTTTTAACCCAAGCAGTTATCTTAACAAATACTTACCGATGTTGCTTTTTTCCTTCACACACAAGTGTAGCTTGAACTGGAGAGGCCAGAGGACCTGTGCTTTAATTTTTTTAATGCAAATACCCACAGGAAAGGAAAAGTTTGATGTGTGGCATCTGGTCCAGCACAGAGATGCTACTCTTTCCTTTGCCATCACAAACAGCCATTAATTACTTCCTTGCCCCTAGGCAATTCAGAGATCATTTAGAGGCAACATAGTCTAGACATTTCCTTGGTGTATTAGAGGAGGTTAAATATCTCCCTTTCAAATTATTTTTTAAAAAGTATTATTCCACAGAGATTTATCCATGCATTCATATTTCAATTAATTATGTTAATAAAGTCAAAGGTTAATGCTAATAAAGGTTAACAGGTTTTAGTTTAATAACATGAATTAAGCTAGTATCAAGGGCTCCCAGATTAGTCTTTCTCTTCAGTATCAGAATTTAAGCTAGAACAATTCTCAGGTGTTAAGTACTTTTGTATAAGAGGCAAATTAACTGTGTGCTTTTTGCAGGGTGGGAGGGGTAGAATTTTTATCATCAATTATGTTCTCTGACCTATTTAATAAGCTCAAGTTGTAATAAAATGTATTTCTGTCCTACGATAAAAAATAGAATTAGAGCTAGTGGTAAACCTAGGGAAAAACAAGTGAGAGCAATGGATTGAAGATGGGAAGAAAGGAAAAAGACAAAAAAGAGGAAAAAAGATGAGGTTTACCTTGCTTTTGCACAATCTGATCTTTTCCCTCTTCCTTGTGGCTCATGGTTAATTCTCTCTCTCAACTGCATGGTGTATGCATTCCATTGCCCCCTGCTTGTCTGCCATTACAATCTGATTTTCCCTTGTGGGAGACCTTGGCTGGTCCGAGGGATCAGAATGCAAGTTTAACATTGATCTTGAGCAGATACCCGTGTACCTTTGAAGACACTGGGAAGTCCTGAGAAGAGCTGAGCAAACAAGACTGAGGAACTGTTAGACTACTGAACGCAGTGATAATCATTCTAAGGGTTGGCAAACATCCTGGCTTTGACCAGAGCATGAACAGCAAGTGATCAACAATTGTATTGGCTGGCTGGCGCGCAATGTGAGAGTGGATTGGACAAAAGTAGAATGGTAGAGTATATAAAAAGGCACTGCTTGAAAAATAAAGAGAGATTGCTGCAACTTGATATTCAGTGTCGTGTCCACCTCTACAACGACATTCCCTTAGTAGTATTATTTGGAAGTATCAATCATTATCTTCTTCAGGAACTCAGAACACAGAATCCTGTGTTTGTTTGGCACTGGAATTAAAGCCATGGCTGAAAGTTCAAATAATCCTGATTTTCATAACATTATGGTCTTTTTCTGTGATACTTTTTGTTGTGTTCATGATAGACTCACAAACTGACCCTTTGTGATGATCTTTTTTAAGCACATATGACCTCTTTATGACGATGACCCTGGTGCAAAGCCTGATCTGAGCACTCTGATATATGAACACCTTCAAGATTAGACACAGCTAAGGAAAGGTTGACTTCTGTTAATTCAAATGAGATCTGGTATGTGAGTATTGATGAAAGTGGTGCATTAACCTTGGCCAGCTGCCAGGCATCCAGCAACTCCCTCTCTCATCCCCACTCCTCTACAGGACAAGGGGAGAAAAATAAGATGAAAAATCTTGTTGGTCAAGATAAATACAGGGAGATTGTTCACCAATTACTGTCATGGGCAAAACAGCCTCGACTTGGGAATGATTATTTTAATTTACTGCCAAATAAAAGTAAAGTAGGATAGTGAGAAACATGGGCAAAACTAAAAACACCTTTCTCCCACTCCCCATGCTTCCCAGGGTCCACTTCACTCCAACTCTTCCACATCCTCTCCGCCTGAGCAGCACAGGGTGATGGGGAATGCAGGATAGCGATGTCATTCTTTCCTCCTCATGCACTTCCCCTGCTCCAGCGTGGGGTCCCTCCCATGCAATACAGTCTTTCACAAACTTCCTCAATATGGGTCCTTTCCATGGGCTGCAGTTCTTCAAGAACTGCTCCTGCATGGGTGCTCTCCATGAGGTATAGTCCTTCAGGAATAGGCTGCTCCAGTGTGGGTACCCCAGAGGTCACAGGTCCTGCCAGAAATCCTACTCCAGTGTGTGCTCCTCTCCATGGGCTGCTGTTCATGCCAGGAGCCTGGTCCTGTGTGGGCTCTCCATGGCCTGCAGCTTCCTTCAGGGCATTTCCACCAGCTGTGGTAAGGGGTCCTCCAGGGGCTGCAGGGTGGATATCTGCTCCACCATGGTCCTCCACGAGCTGCAGGGGGACAACCCACATCATGATGGTCTTCACCACGGGCTACAGGAGAATCTCTGTTCTGGTGCCTGGAACATCTCCTCCCTGTCCTTCTTCACTGGCCCTGGTGTCTACAGGGTTGTTTCTCCCATGTTTTTCTCCCTCCTTTCTCTCACTGCTGCTGGGCAGCATTGTTTACTTTTTCTTAACTATGTTTTCCCAGAGGCACCACCAGAGATGGGCTCAACTTGTTGCAGGTTATTTTTAGAGCTAACTGGCACTGGCTCTGTCCAGCGTAAGAGCAGATTCTGGTCTCTTCTTGCAGAGGCCACCACTGCAGCCCCTCTGTTACCAAAACCTTCCAATATGAACCCAATACAATGAAGATAAATGTATCTAGGGAAAAAATAATCTAAACCATGTTTACAAAATGTTGAACTCAAGAACCAGCTGTTACGTCTCGGGAAAAAGACCTTGAAGTTACAGTTAACCAGCTCTGAAGTCATGTGCTTAAGCTGCAGTACAGTCAAAAATCCTCTAAATTTTAGGCAACAAACAAGGCAAAGGATGTCCCTTTGTCACTCTATAAAAACTTGGTGTGACTTTACCTTGGGTACTATGTGGTTCTTGTTTGAGCATCTCAGTGGAGTTAAGGAAAATATAGAGAATGGTAGATGAAATGATAAAGGAAATGGAGGCTTATGGAGACAGATGCCTTAAAAAGAGAGACTATAAAGCCTAGGATGCTTGAGTTTAGAATGGAGAAGGCAGAGAAGGGAAATGATTCAACTTTCCAAAATCATAAGGATGGCAGATAAGCTGAATGTAACAAATCCCACAATTCTAGAGTTGGGAACACTCAATAAGCCAAGGTAAACTAGGTAAAACAAAGTACTTTTTTATACAATGGATAGTGACATTTTGTAGTTTGTTGCCACACAATAGAGGCAGACAGGATCAGAAGTTCAAAATGAAATTAAACAAATTGATGGACAGCAGGTCCATAAATGGATACTAAAAAGATTAAGCAGAGGCAGACCCTCTAGCACCCCTAATACATCATGCTCAGAGAATACAAGGGGAATAAACAACAAAAAGTAGCCAGACATATGCGCTTTTGCTAGATATCAACTACTATTGCCCGTATCACAGAGAACATGGAGCTAGACAGACTATTGATGTGACCCAGAAGATGCTTTTGGATGCATCTGCCTTGGCATTGCATCACTCAGGCACCTGCAGCTGTACCTCTCAGCCAAGAAATCTGGGTTGAACTTCATCCTTTGAGGCAACTCCTGAGTGCTAAAGGGACAGAAGCTCAAAGGACTAGGAATTTAGCTGAAATCAGGAAGGTACAATCACAGGAGGAGACCTTGAATATTTTAAATTGTGATAGGAAAGGGAAAAAAATTGTCCCTGATGTGGGTCTCTTTGAGCACACATAAGACGAAATTGATCTAGCCAGAAACATAGGCAAAGGGAGTAACAGAAATATCATCATGTTTTTTTTCTAGATGAGGAACTAATGCTTTGTCTCCACCAGACAGCAGAGGACAGCGTTGATCCCCAAGCCAGCTCCAGCCTGCAAGGTCCACGCAGATCAGGGAAGTATGCACAGATACCAGTGTGGGTGCATGAGCATAGAGAAATATTTCTGCTATTAAATCATTCCTCTCCAGCAGACTAATTAATACATTAATAAAGTCACTCATGGAGCTGAAACAGATCCTGCAAATTTAAGGGCTTCTACAATGCACTTTTTCAACCAATTAAGAGATAGTCCTAAAAACAGAAGGAAAAACAAAAAGAAATCCAGGTCAATGTAGAGCAGATCTGTGAAAGGAAGCCACAACATTGACGCAGGACTCCACTTTCAGAAATACATGTCCTTGTCCACTTTCCCTCTAGCTGACCTGGTTTGTACTCTGTCCAGATTTGGTAACAGTGAGAGAATGGGCATCACCTTTCTTTCGCAGTCCCAAACTTTTCTTTCCTCACTTTCACTGAAGCTTTTTTAATGTAAAAAAAAAATAAAAATTCTGTCACCAATAATTTCTCATTTTCAAAGGGGCTATGTATTTCAGCATTATAAGCATTAGAAGGTATCTGGCAACTGTATCTAAAAGTGTGGATATATGACAGCTGCACGTCTTTACACCTTTGTGTGTAAACCCCAAAATGTCAAATTTTCTCTCTCCCTAAGTTAGGCATTATGTGCCTGTCAGAACTCCTGACTTCGTGGGCTATGAAAGTTCAATTTCAGAATGAGTTCTTAGGAAAAAATTTTTAACAGTGTTTTAAACAATATTGTTCCTATAAATTTTACTCAGGAAAAAAAAAAGGTTTTGCAATATTATTCTGATGAATTCTGAAATATGGAAAAAATTTTTCACCGAAAGGGTTATCCAGCATTGGAATAAGCTGCCCAGGGAGGTGGTGAATTCGCCATCCCTGCAGGGTTTTAAAAAAGGGTAGATGTGGTACTTGGGGATATGGTTTAGAAGTGGTTTTGTCAGGTTAGGTTAATGGTTGGACTCGATGATCTTAAAGGTCCCTCCAACCTTAACGATTCTATGATTCTATGATTCTATGATTGCATTAGATGAGTAAAAGGAGAGTCTACACAAAACCTATAGCTACAAGAGACCAGCTGTGAGTATATCAAATGTTGAAGGAAATCCAAGGAACAGGCAGGAAATTCAGAAGAATCCAGAGTGCTGCATGAAGTGATGCTGGTTTATCAGTCCTTACCTAGATGTCGTGAAAACCCCTGTGAAACCAGGGCAACTCTATTCACTGCCTGAATTTGTGTCTGAAATGCAATAGGGACAGAAATATTTCATTGAACAGTCATTTCAGCTTCAGGTACTTACGACATTACTACCTCTGGCTGATCAAGAAGTTCATTTTGCCCAATACCCAGAGCTTTTTAATTTCTCCTAATATACAGAATTATAAAATAATTTCAGTTGCACTGACTTCTGGACGTCACTAGACCAGTATTCTATTGAAAGCATGGTTAAGTTCATACATCAGATTTTTCAGGGCCTCATCAGCTCAGTTTTGAAAATCTCTGAGGAAAGTGGCATCACAGCCTTCTGGGCCCCTGTTCTAATATTTGACTATGTACTTTGTAGAGAATTTTTCCCTTATATCAAACAGAAATTTCTCCTGTGACCACTTGTGTCCATTACCTCCAGTGCTTTCATAGTACATCTCTGAGAAGCCTGGCTCCATCCTCTCTATAACCACCCATTAGAGAATTGAGGGTAGCAATTAGATCTGCCCACCATCTTCTTGTCCCCAGAAAGACTAAACCAGCTCTCTCAGCTCCCCTCATGCATGCCATTGCCTTGCCATCTTGATTACTTGCTGTTGGAGTCATTACAATTTTGCTGATATTTCTTTTTTATTGGGGGTCCCCAACCAGACAGAATACTCCATATGTGGCCTCACAAATGGTGAATAAAAATGACTAATCCCTTCCCTGGATCTACTGGTTAATCTTGTGCTAATGCTGCCCCAGATGTTATTTGCCCCCATCACCACAAGAGCACACCAGTGGCCCACATTCAGCTCTTTATCCATCACATTACTTAGCAGCTTGGGAGTCCTTAGACTGGTCCACAGCAGCACAGGGAGTAAAGTCTAACTCAGTCAGGTAACCATCAGCCCAAGCTTGCCCTCAAGACCTTTCTGCTGTCACCCCCGAAAATCCTTAGCCCCTTGCTAAAAGGTTGCTCAATCATCCTCTGGAGAAGGAGCTCATTTCGTACCTTGGCATGGACCAAATTTCTGAATAGTACATTACAAATGTGTCCAAGGAGATGGCTGGACATAAAGCTAAAGCAGTGGGCTTGCTTTCAGTTTGGTGTTGTAACTGCTCAGTCCAGTGCCCTTTCATTTACCAGTTCACTGAAATAACTTAAAAGCAAATCCATCTATGTTCTCCTCCTCCAAGCACAGCATAGCTCAGCTCACCCTCTGAGTCCAAGCAGAACAGAGGTTTCCAGGCCAGTGTGTTTGAAAAGAAATCGTTGCATGTCAGTAGCATGAATTCCCTGAACTTTAGCCTCAAAGGGAGGTGAGGAAAAGAGTGTGTCAAAGTGAGAATGATCCCTGACATATACTGCATGCTGTAGCACCTTTTTTTTATTCTTTTTTTTTTCCCCCTTAGCATTTGCAGGAACATGAAAGCGAATTGCTGTGTTTGTTCAAATGGCACGGAATCGAAAAGCAATTTGTGGTGGCAAGGTCACAAGGGGCAAGTGGAGGCTTTTTATAACTCTGCAGAGCGTTGGTAAGCATATCTATATTGTATATAGACAGGGAGAAATACAAACTATTTTACTGTTAATGATGCAGCCGCAGAAAAAAAGAAAAAAATAGATTCAGCTCTACAGAGGGTAATGTGTGAAACGATACTGAATTTTTTAGGCAACCTAACTATTTCCAGGCTTGTTAAACGGGAGAAAGAGCAGCAGAGGAGGAACACAGAATTTATAAGAGCAGAACAAGACACATGAGAAAAGATTCATGCCTGATTGAATCATAGTTTCTAAATGAAACAGAAGAAATACAGCAGAAGGACTACCCGCAAACATTTCAGTGATTTTTAACACTTATTAAAAGATGCAAAATTTGTTTTAAATGTTTATAATAACAATTTGTACACACATTTATTCACTGTTGAAACAGAGTGGCCCAAAGTCCATTAAGATCTACAGAGTGGTTCACAATTATTTCTCAAGGTTTTTGGTCAGACACCTGTTTATTTAAAAATACATTGCACAACCAGAATAGCTTGCTGCAGCTGAGCTAGGACAGAGGCGAAACCTGAAGGAATGTTACTAAAATGGTATCTTAACTTCTGAAAAGTCCCTCTCATGCCCTTCACACAGCAGAAACCAGACTTCACTTAGTGTTTTCTTTAGCAAGGCAGCCCACAGGTTCCAGACCAAAAATGGTACCACTCTACTTCAAGAAGAAGAAATTCTCAGTGAACTCAACGTCTTTTGGATGTGTTCCTCCAACACAGATGGGTGTCACAAGCCTGAATTTTCCAATATTCCCCTTTCCTCAGAAGAAAACTCCTCATGAAGTGACTGTTAGGCCAGTTACAGTTAGCGATCAACAATTAAATGGCTGAATTTACTGGGCGATGCTAATTAGTAGTTGCAGCTTCACTCTTTGACATATTTGTAAAGGTGACCACAGACATGAATCAGAGTCTTTGGAACCATGTTCATTGTGTTGTTAATTTGTTCTTCATATGTCAATTGTATATAAGATTGGGCTATACCTTGGTTTTTATTTTAAATCTGCACCCCATGCAGCACAGTTGTATGCCGGGTTCTGTCTAATTCTTCAATTTTATAGCTACATATGGTCTTAAACTATTCTCATTGACTGTTATCACCTTCTTCTCGGAATCTTTGTAGAGTCCAAACCCAGCTGAAAATATATGAAAATATATGCTGAAACCCAACACAATCCAGATCACATCTTGTGATAAGAGATTAAATTCTTGTCTCTGGGTGGGGAAAGACCACGCAGTGGAGGAAGGTGGCTCAGAGNAAGCACCAGTTCAATCATTATGACACACTGGCATATCACTAGCTGAGAATGAAGATCCCAAAAGACCAGAGATGTTGTTCCTTATATATTCTTTCGAGATTTGCAGGAACAAGCAAATGCCACAGTCATCTACTACCATCTAATAAGGGCAATAAAGCATAGAGATCCACTTTGGGGTTTAGACACCCACTTTGTAGTGTGGGAAGGTGTTAATAGTAATGAAGAGAGACCAGACATGTTCAGAAAAGTTTTTCATCCATCTGTGGTATGGAGAAGAGAACTTCAGTAGGTGTAAATCAGCTAAGCATGACTGAAACCTCCACCAGCTACAAATCTGGCCCAGTGATTCCGTTTCTGATTCATTAACACAAATTGGCAAGTTTGAAGGCTTTGTTTTGAAGCTGTGTCAGTAAGAATAGATAGTGATTTTATCTGATGCTTTGCAATTATTGACTAATTTTAGGTGAGAAAAGGCTTTTAGAGTAGATATGAGTGCCATTATTTTGCACAGAGTTTTACTAATTTTGAAGTTTAGAAAGGCACTAAGGCTTCAGCATATTGGAAGTTTATTTTTAAAAGTGCCTCAGAGTATATGATTCCTCCTCCTTCTCCGAACAGGATGAATTAAATGAAGAACCTGTTGGGGATCCATCATTAGAATCTCTTATAGGGAACAGTCAGTGCAATACACCATTGATTCTTAATACTGAAATATTTGCATCCTCAAAATATTCTAATATGGGGTGGGGGAGCTTTCAGATATTGTGGATATTTCATTCATTAAAATTAAAAAATAGTGATATTCATTAAATGAATGAAAATTCAGATACTTACCATCTATTCTTTTTTGCTGGTTATAGCCTAACAGATAACAAGAAAAGGTAAGAAATTATTAGCAGGTAAATTCACGAAAAATAGATCATCCCCTCTCTGGAACAAAAAGGTTGAGATTTTGCTAGCTCCTGTTTGTTAAGGTCCTGACCTGGTCAGGAACTAAGTTGACACAAGTCTATTTGAAAAACCCTGAAAAGAGGCAAAAAACATTTCTCAGAACTGATGTAAAGCTCAGCTGTCTTGATATTAGACGCACCAACCCTGCTGACACTTCACAGTTATTACTCAGCA
This sequence comes from Ibidorhyncha struthersii, assembly GCA_013398815.1. Classification (NCBI taxonomy): domain Eukaryota; kingdom Metazoa; phylum Chordata; class Aves; order Charadriiformes; family Charadriidae; genus Ibidorhyncha; species Ibidorhyncha struthersii. The sequence continues at coordinate 257,277 of VZSZ01005410.1, read as the reverse complement.
TGTTAGATATCCTCTGTTTAGTAACGTTACTGTCTCTTTGGGAGAATAATAGAATGGGTTGGTTTGGAAAGGACCTTCAAAGATCATCTAGTCCACCCCCCTGCCATGAGCAGGGGCACCTCCCACTAGATCTGGTTGATCAAAGCTCCATCCAACCTGAACTTGAACACTTCCAATGATGGGGCATCCACAGCTTTTCTGGGCAACCCATTCCAGTGTCTCACCACAAAAAATTTCTTCCTTATGTCCAGTCTAAACCCATCTGCTTTCAGTTTAAAACCATTGCCTCTCGTCCTGTCACTACAAATTCTGGTAAAACGTCTCTGTCTGTCTTTCTTATAAGCCCTCATTATATACTGAAAGTCCAAAATAATGTCTCACTGGAAAGAAGAGTGGTTCAGAGAAGCTCCCTGTGATTTATAGGGCTGGAATCTTAACACTGGTGTTTTCCTGAGTTCTTACACTCGTATTCAAGCCTTTGTGGATCCTGCACTGACTCCTTATGATAATTAGAAAATGAGACTCACATTTCCTTCCTATTACTTTGATTAATGTTTTTTTCTTCTGCAACATTTGAACTTCTGTTCTTGGGTTGCAAGTCACTCATGATGGCGAGGTAAACTACACATTACGTCATCTGTGTGCAACAGATGTTGATTTTAAGTGGGGAATGAGTAGGTTTTGATAGAATGGGTATTTGGAGGTTGGGATCAACAAGCAGATTTAGTTGCTGCCTAAAATTTCTGTTCTGGAGTGGGATGCAGGCTCAAGAGGAGTTCAGAAATTATTCCTTAGTACAAATTATAGAACTATTTTCTTACAAGATATAATCATTTTGTCCCTAACTTCATCTTTCCCATCCTGGTCCAGGATATGAAGCTGGTATTTGATTTGGAGGGGCAAATCAATTTAAACAGTCTTGCAGCAGATGGCAGCTGCAATTCATGGGCAACATTCAAGTGTTTGGAGTATTTGGAAGCACAAAGTTATAAAGGTCTCATTTTGCACGAGAAAATCCATGAGTACATACTGTTGTAGCTTTTCAAGTTTGACTGTCTGCAACATCCCTCTGAACTAATATGCAGCTGATTGTTTTGTCTGTATGTGCAATTATATACATGTCAGGTTTTTGAAACATTCATTTATCATCCGAGTAATACAGTACATTTCTTATCTGCCAGGAATATGTACTCAAGAATATTTGGTTTCTGTGGTTTTTAGGTTGCCCAGCACACGTATGAAAAAGGGAAATGCAGTTTCTATGATATCTGTTAAGACAGATTTCTCTCTAAAGAGAGCAGATGGTCACTTCCCTCTGGTGCTGATACTGCTTTTGACTAAGTTTTTCAGCTATGCTCACACATACATTAAAAAGACACAAAATACAGTCAAGTTACTCAAAGACCTGAGGTGCTGCCATGCTCCAGCTGAAGTTGGGTAAGTGGTTATCAACTTCACTTCAGTGAACTGCACCTCAGTGATTTTTAATTGCTGGGTTTTATGACCTGACACTTGTTAGCAGAACTGGCCAGAGAGTGACACCATGGGAGGCAGACTTGAAGGTGCTACCATTCCTAATAGAGGAGCAGGATGTTAAGAAAGATAGTGTTAAGAAAGTGGTGTGGAAGGAGGGATACAACCTCTTAATAAGGCTTAGACAGGATAATACAACTGATCATAGTCTACCTTCTAGCTGAGACACACCACCCAGCTAGCAGCACTCACTGTCCCTCATCTCTACTTGGCATTGGCCATGGTAAAGTGAAGGGGACACTTAAAGTTTTGTTGTCTTCAGAACTGTTTTTAGTTACACTGTTTTTAGTTACAGTGTAGATTTCTATACCTGAACCTTGGTGTGTCTTCTACAGCCCATGGAATGAAACAGGCCTGTTGAGGGTGCAGTCTAATCTATTTTATATATCTATTCTAGGATGAGGTGAATCATGTCTTAGGCTTCACTAAATTGCTAGACTCAGTATCCATTCACTATAAAGAAAGCTTTGGTGGGGACATAGTTCAGATGTAGACACCTACACTGTAAATATATACATTTCAGTAAATGACTCCTCCATCTGGATATGAAATCAGTGAGAAGTAGTAAGTACCTAATGAAACCTTGCCCACAGGTATTATGACTCCTTTTTAATTCTACCTATATCATAGCAGTGACAAGCGGTGTTCTTCAGGGGTTGGTACTGGACCAGTGCTGTTTAACATCTTTGTTGGTGACATGGATGTTGGGATGGAGTGCACCCTTAGCAAGTTTGCCAATGACACCAACCTGCGTGGAGTGGTCAAAATGCTGGGGGGGGAGGGATGCCATTCAGAAGGACCTGGAAATGCTTGAAAAGTGAGCCTGTGCAAACCTCATGAAGTTCAACAAGGCCAAGTGCAAGGTCCTGCACATGAGCTGGGGCAATTCGATGCACAAATAGAGGCTGGGTGGAGAATGGATGGAGAACAGCCCTGACAAAAAGGACTTGGGGGTGTCGGTTGATAAGAAGCTCAACATGAGCCAGCAATGTGTGATCGCAGCCCAGAAGGCCAACCATATCCTGGGCTGCATCAAAAGCAGCGTGGCCAGAAGGGTAAGGGAGGGCATTCTGCCCCTCTGCTGCGCTCTGGTGAGACCCCACCTGGAGTACTGCGTCCATCTCTGGAGCCCCCAACATAAGAAGGATATGGACCTGTTGGAGCGAGTCCAGAGGAGGGCCACGAAGATGATCAGAGGGCTGGAGCACCTCTCCGATGAAGACAGGTTGAGATCGTTGGGTTTGTTCAACTTGGAGAAGAGAAGGCTCTGGGGAGAACTTGTAATCCCTTACAGTACCTAAAGGGGGCCTACAGGAAAGACAGGGAGGGAATTTTTACAAGGGTATGTAGCGATAGGATGAGGGGGAATGGCTTTAAACTGAAAGAGGGGTGATTTAGAATAGATATTAGGGAGAAATTTTTCACACTGAGGGTGGTGAGGCACTGGCCCAGGTTGACCAGAGAAACTGTGGATGCCCCATCCCTGGACGTGTTCAAGGCCAGGTTGGACGGGGCTTTGAGCAACCTGGGCTGGTGGGAGGTGTCCCTGCCCATGGGCGGAGGGGTGGAACTAGATGATCTTTAAGGTCGCTTCCAACCTAAACTATTCTATGACGCTGTGATTCTATAAACCTGGATCAGGCAAACTAAGGGTAATAAGCGCTCCAGAGGACTTTCTTTTCTTCTGAACTCAAGAGACAGAGTGATCTTCAGTCCACAATTTGCACAACCTTTCTGTGCCATTCATATGTCTGCGGACTTACATCATCTTTCCTTTCAGTTACTTCATTTCCAGATTGAAGGCTCCTAGTCTGCTCAATCATTCCTCAGATCCAAGTTATTCCTGTGATTTTATCATCTTGTTGCTCTACTCTGAAGCTTTCCTAGTTTTAATACAAATGGAATTACACATAGTTCTTTCTAAAATAATCTGCCTGTTCTCTCTACCTTCTTTTACTCTGTTTTTTTAGAGACTTTTGAAATGTCTGCTTGCACATAGACCATTAGGTAATTTTACAGGAAGTAGAAAGTGGCAAAAAGTCAATATACACCATGGATGTTGTCACACAAGCAGAAATTTGGTTAGAAAAGCATAATACATGGGTCCATGTAACTGCACTAGCATTATTTCTGTGGCATTGTTACCTTGTCGGAATATACACAGTCAACACAGGCTCCCAGTCAGAGACCTGGGATGATAAATTGGAGAGTTATTTCAGGAACAGCTTGTTTGTGCATGTTTGTTTGTCCTTGAATATTCCGTTCCTGATCATCAGGTTAATGGCTTGGGAATGGAGGGTTTTTTGCTACAGAAATGGGAGGATTAAAGGGAGGTATTTCACAAAAATTGATCCATGGCATCAAGCTTTTAAATCACCAAGTCTTTACCAGGTACACCTTCTGGGATGACAGGCTCCAAAGCTGTCAAACTGTCTGCATGAGAATAAAAAAGAGCAAGCTAAGGGAAAAAAAAAAAACCCAAACCCAAACAAACAAAAAACCAAACAAACCAGGGAACAAGCTCATCTAACCGTCTCTGATGTTTAGATGTGGAGGATGAGTAAAACTGGGGGGTGCTTGTTGTAACAGAAGACAGGATCAGCATGTAGCCCAAGGAGGAATTCATTGTGGGAAATGACAAAAAGAGTGCAGTGGGAGTTAAGATATCTACTGCCATCTTTGGATCCAGGGCTCAGTGGGAGTCAGAGCCAAGTTCCAGAATGCAGCAGAAGTTACAAGTTCAGTTCATCGCTCTGTGTGAGACAGGAGCTCCCAAACCAGGCTTCTCCATACAGACACCATGAAATGAAAAAGAGAAGCTGCAACTTCTCGGAAAGTAGCAAGAAGATTATATTCTAAAAATTTTCATGTCTTCCTGAAGACTTCATGAACACAAACATTGGGAGGGGGAAGAAGTGATGGTCAGTGTTTAACATGAAAACATTGTAGTGTGGCTTGCCCCTGCATCCTCATTCCCTTTCAGTGTTGTCCTCACCATTCCTAGCACTGTAGTCTTAGCACCAAACCTGTCCCACCCGCCCTGCTAGAAGACAAAAAGCCCCCCTGAAAGGTAGTTGACTCTGTTGGAAGATGTACAGACCCCCAGGAAACATAGTTCATTCTTCTGGGAAGACATACAATGCTCCAGAGAAGGTATTTACTGAGAAAATATTGCAACACACGTGAATCTGTGGCCTAAGTGTGTTTCCTGGCAGACTAAAACACGGAGAAACTTTATCTTGAGCCTGATTGGATAGTGTGGACATTGTTTTCATGTAAAAAAAAAAAGGCAGAACAATAAACAGGGTTTTGGAGTGGGGGTTTTAGGACAAGTCAAACAGTGCAGAGACAAAGAAAGAGGACAAGATGGGATATGAGATGAGGAATTGGGGGATATTCAGGAGTTTTTGTATATCCCCTTCTGTGCTGGCAGACTCAAATGTTTCTGTAACTGAGTGTGTGACTGGTCACCCCAAAGGGCTGTTCTGGCAAGCAAGACTTTGGAGAGGTGAGACTTCTTGCTCTGAAAATCTCCCAGGTAGATGAATCAAAAAAACCCCATATCGTTCACCTCCTAACTTCTCTGTGGTGTTGGAGCATCTAGGGCAAAGCACAGGCTCCTTTGAGATTAAGAAGTGTTTGCAGTTGAAGGAGACTCACATGACTCTAAATAGACCTGGTATTATGGAATCCAACAGGGTTTGCAGCTGAAGCGATGCTCAGTATGAGCAAGGACAGAAGTATTTGACTATGTTGAGTTAGGAGCCCTAGCTCACAAAAAAGTCTGCACTTTGCAATCTGTATAAATGATATATCCTATTTTTCCTATATTTCCTAATGTATTTCCTATATATCCTAATTCCACTCAGGCAGGATTAAATGTAGATAATTAACAGTCAGCTATCTATCCAGGAATAACAAGGAAACCAAACGGTGTCTGAAAGCAGAGATGCATCAGGACTCCATAAAATTTTCAAAACCAATATTGGAGACCTGTAATGAAACCCTCAGGGCAGCCTGTGGAAGAGAGAAACATTGAGCCTGAATGGAAATGCAGCACCAAAGTGCTGATTGCAGAGAGAGGAGATCTAGGAACCAGGTTGGGTGAGACTCAAACTGATCCCAAAACTAATAAGAGGAATTGAGCCTCCTCAGATATCAATCAGAAAAGAAATGCATTTAATAAATGCCAAACTCCAACAATTTTTAGCTGTGATAAATGAGCTCATAAGGAGTGTGAGGAGTTTGGGAAGAACAAGCCAGTCAGAGAAGATGCTGAACTGTCCACAAAAGCCCTAGGGATCTTCTAGGATGATGAAGCCTAATATTGACTGAGAGAATGGGGGGTGGTCTGGTCCTGGCAGAGGCAAGACAGCCCTGAGAGAGACAGTTGGTCAGTGCTGACATTATAACAACAATGGTAGACACCCAATAAATATTAGCTGCATCGGACAAGATCATTAAAAGGACCAGCTTGAACTTAGAATCATAGAATCATAGAATTGTTTAGCTTTGAAAAGACATTTAAGATCATCAAGTCCAACCGTTAACCTAACACTGCTAAGTCCACCACTAAACCACTGTCCCAAAGCACCACATCTACATATCTTTTAAATACCTCCAGGGATGGTGACTCCACCACTTCCCTGGGCAGTTTCTTCCAATGCTTGACAATCCTTTCAGGGAATAAATGTTTCCTAATATCCAATCTAAACCTCCCCTGGTGCAATTTGAGGCCATTTCCTGCCTGATCGCTTGTTACCTGGGAGAAGAGACCGACCCCCACCTGGCTACAACCTCCTTTCAGGTAGTTGTAGAGAGCAATAAGGTCTCCCCTCATCCTCCTCTTCTCCAGGCTAAACAACCCCAGTTCCCTCAGCCGCTCCTCATAAGACTTGTGCTCTAGATGCATCACCAGCTTTGTTGCCCTTCTCTGGACAGGCTCCAGCACCTCCATGTCTTTCTTGTAGTGAGGGGCCCAAAACTGAACACAATATTCAAGGTGCGGCCTCACCAGTGCAGAGTACAGTGGGACAATCACTTCTCTAGCCCTGCTGGCTACACTGTTCCTGATGCAGGCCAGGATGCCATTGGCCTCCTTGGCCACCTGGGCACACTCCTGGCTCGTATTCAGCCAGCTGTTGACCGACAGCTCCAGGTCCTTTTCTGCCGGGCAGCTTTCAAGCCACTCTTCCCCATTCCTGTAGCGCTGCACAGAGTTGCTGTGATCCAAGTGCAGGACCCATCACCTGGCCTTGTTGAAGCTCATACTATTGGCCTCAGCCCATCGATCCAGCCTATCCAGGTCTCTCTGAAGAGCCCTCCTACCCTCATGCAGATCAACACTTTCACCCAACTTGGTGTCATCCGTAAACTTACTGAGGGTGCACTCAATCCCCTTGTCCAAGTCATTGATAAAGATATTAAACAGAGCTGGCCCCAATACTGAGCCCTCTGGAACACCAATTGTGACCGGCCACCAACTGGATTTACCTCCATTCACCACAACTCTCTGGGGCTGGCCATCCAGCCAGGTTTCTAACCCAGCAAAAAGTACATCCATTCAAGACCTGAGCAGCCGGTTTCTCCAGGAGAATGCTGTGGGAAACTGTGTCAAAGGCTTTACTGAAGTCTAGATAGACAACACCCACACAGCCTTTCCCTTATCCACTAAGCGGGTCACCTTGTCATAGAAAGACATCAGGTCAGTCAGGCAGGACTTGCTTTTCATAAAGCCATGCTGACTGCGCCTGATCACCTTGTTGTCCTACACATGCTGTGTGATGACACTCAAGATGACCTGCTCCATAACCTTCCCCAGCACATGAGGTCAGACTGACAGGCCTGCAGTTCCCCGGATCCTCCTTCTGGCCTTTCTTGTGGATGGGCATCACATTTGCTAACCTCCAGTCAACTGGGACCTCTCCGGTTAACCAGGACTGCTGATAAATGATGGAAAGTGGCTTGGTGAGAGGCAAAGAGGCATTAAGTACCTCAGCCTTTTCCTCGCCCTTTGTCACTATGTTTCCCCCCCCATCCAAGAAAGGATGGAAGTTCTCCTTAGCCCTCATTTTGTTGTTCATGTGTTCTCCCAGCTGCTTATAGAATATTTTGTTTGCCTCTTGATCCTGGTTGGGTGGTCTATAACAGACTCCTACCATGATATCTGCCTTCCCCCTGATTCTTACCCATAAACACATAGCCCTATCGTCACCATCATTAAGCTCTAGACAATCAAAACACTCCCTAACATACTGGGCTACCCCACTGCCTCTTCTTCCTTGTCTATCCCTTCCGAACAGCCTGTAGCCATCAGTAGCCTGTAGCCATCAATAACTTGAAGCTCAAACAAGCAAAATATTTTTTTTCTTTTTTTTTTTCTTTTGGTTTACTAAACGAAAAGGGTGCACCTGACAACTGGGTAGGAATCCAGAGAAAACGTATTATGAAATTTATCTGAGACGCT
>VZSZ01005410.1:231362-243227 GCA_013398815.1 Ibidorhyncha struthersii | reverse complement strand
ACCGCCCCCCACCCCCATCCCGCCCCTGCGCCCCCCGCCGTGGGGAGAGGGGGCGGAGGGGAGGGGAGAAGGGGGGAATGGGAAGAAAGGGGGTGAGGGGAAGATGTTCTGGCAGTTGTCTTTGTTTCTCACCATCCAGCTCCCCTGTTGAGCAGGAGGAGTGATGGTGCAGCTCAGTAGGGGTCTTGCAACCCACCAAGGTTAACCCACCACAACTAGTTTTGAGAAATAATCACTCTAGTATCACTAAGATTACATTCATTGCAAAGAGATTCACATCTTTATTCTAGTGACAAGCAGCTGGAGCATCACTGAAGTTAGAGGAGCCTGAGAAAAATCCAACTTCAGAAAATATTTTTGTCTCATCAAGGACTTGAACGTCATCTTGTTGCCACTGTCACAGACATTCAGTCCTTGGGTTGGAAGGCACAAAAGAGCCTAAAGTGGTCACAGAGATGACCTAAAATTTAAGAGGGGAAGGTTGTCATTCTGCTGCCTTCAGTTGGCTTTGGATCAAATTCCCCCTCACATAACATCTCCCCAGAGATGCCCATTGTCTTCCCAGGTTATGTGACATATCTAGTAAAATGTCTTGCTTGAGGCTTCACAGCATAAATAACAACACTAATTTCATGGAGCCTTAGGGAAGTGAAGAATTATGCATCACGGTTTGTAGGGAAAGCAAGACTCTCAATTTTCATGGTACCATTAAAAAGCAACATTAAATTTATGTTTAGGTATATGAAAAGTAATAAATGTATTTCATTGCATAATTAATGCTGGCCTTGAGCAAGAAAGTTCGGGCAAATTCTAAATTTTCCTGCAATATAAAAGGCACTGAAGTTGCAGCTGGTAGAGCTCTTCAGCTCTTACTTTCCAAGGCTAGAGAGGAATCTCAGATGTGAACCTGTTGACATATTTCTAGCAGTTGTAATTGATGACTGTGACTCCCTCTTCTACACTTCTCCTTCAAAGCAATCTGCTGTAATAGATGTGCTGCTGAAAGCACAGACCTCTGATGATGTATTACTTACCCGGTAAAGGTTGTCACAAGAGGGCACTAGAAAAAGAAATACTTTTGTATTTCTCTAAAATAGCCATATTCAGTTTGGGTTCAGGAAATCATTTGACAGCGTTCTGTGTCCTTCTTTATACATTTTTTGTTTAAAAGAGACAGCATCAGCAGCTGCCTTTTAAAAAAAAAAATCACAAAACTTTCCTATGAAATGGATTATAGGACATGTTTTGCCATTTAACTATATGCTCAATGTGCTGGTTTTGCCTCTTGCCAGAATTTGGAGACTACACAGTAATATTCTAGTCCCAATGAGTGGGCTAGTTTAAATGTTAAGACAGAAGCTTCTGCTAATAGACTTCAAATCCCCATCTTTGTCAAAGCAGTTCCTGGTTGCATAGCATCATGAACTAAAATGAAAAAGAAACCACCAAAATCCACAAAAAACCAACCCCAAACCACAGAGATAGCAAATATGTATCCACTCTTCAGTGAAACACCTAGGTTCATAGATGTGGGAATTCAGACATGTCAATATTCTGTTTGAGCATTTTAGGATTTTTACAGTAACAAGGGAAGGCAAGTCTCAGGCCTCTTTTAAGCCTATTTTTTTCTCCCTCTCCCACGCTGTAAGTCTACATCCAGCAATTACTTCAGCCCAGCTTCCAGAACTGGTTGTAGGAGGTGAACCTGATCTTTTAACTCAGGTCCAAGTTTTCATGCATGTGGTTAAGAAAAACAGTATGAGGGATGAGCATAACCACACAGCTACACTGTGAGATACGACAAATTAATCTCTTCCCAAACACAGTGTAGGTGCTTTTATCCTGTGGTACAGACAGTCTGAAAAACAGCGAGAAGGACAGCAAGCATGGGGACGCACAGCACAGACTGTCAAACCCATCCTCAAAGCTTCGCACCTCACCATGCGGACCTGTTCTTTGAGGCCCCAAGGATGATTTGGTGTTTGGTTGAAGATAAAGTTTAACTTTGATAATTATGTGCCTGTGTGTGCACGTGTGTCTTCACATAGTGGGCAGCAGGTCACAGATTTTATGACTTGAAAAGCAACTTTCTTGTCAAGGTGGTCCTTGTCAAGGTGGTCCATGCGTCTACAGCATCTTCTCCAAAAACTGCCACGAGTCTCAGCAACTGTACAGCACAGCAAGTCTCCTCTTCTTTGTGAAGAGCCACTCTCCATAATTTTGTCAACTACCTATTTATCACAGTGGTGAGTAGATACATAGAAAATGTGCTCCATTACTGGAGCAGAGCTGAGAAGTGTATTCCCAAAGGATTTCCCACATAGTCTGAAACTCCCTAAGCAATGGAAATTCCTTTGGATATAAAAGAATAATAGTTTAACAGTTTTCACTTCTCAGAATTATCCTCCTATTCAGCCCTCAGCAATTTATTTTCAGGTGTATTTCTTTCAATATGGAGTAAGGACTATACTCTTCAATAAATGTTGAGATAACATTAAAAAAAATATCAGGGTTTGTCTTTTGGCTTTTTTTTTTTTTTAGTGAGTGAGAAATCACAAGTTCANTTTTTTTTTTTTTTTTTTTGGCAAATAATAACATACCAGCTCCGGAACTTTTTACAAATTAGATCTTATAATTAGATTTCAAGATAATTACTAGAAACATAATTAAGAAGTTATTCTGGGACAACTGCTGGAAATCAATGAGGTATACAGATGTTGCTATATTTTCAATATACAGAGCTGGTTAACTCTTTGAAGGGGAATTTCTGATGTGCATAAAAACACTTTAGTCTGAACTGAGAACAAAATGAAAAGATACAGCACACTGAGGATCAACATTACATAAAATTAATGCCTTAGCATTATTGCATTGTTTTAATAATCACCTTATTAAAATCTACATTGAACTTTTTTACTAATTACTATAGCAGTTCACACCGAAGAGAGGAAATAATGATTTTCTTGGAGGAAATAAAAAAGGGCATTTGACTATGTAGACATTTAGGAAAATCTACAAAAGACCCCAGTGATTTATATCAGCTGACAAGGTAAAAAAACAGGAGGCTTACAATGTGGCAATTATTAATGTAAAATTCAGTATCCCTGAAATATGTTGATTATGGTCTCAGTATCCTGTTGCACACAGGAAAGCTCTGGTTTTGATAAATTTGAATCAAGAATGGAAAAGCATGTTAAATGAAGGATATCAAGTGGCTACTGATGAAAAATGTAGTCTGAAACCTGTGTTTAGAAGAACAATGATTTGGAAAGGTGAATCTGTGTTATGCAGTCTGAGTAGCCGTGCATGTTAAAGACATTCTTGGAAGAACTTAATGTTCCACTCTACTCAGACTTCATTTTTCCCTCTGGGGATTTTTTGATCTAGATATTGGCTGGTGGAGTACTACAATGCAGAATATCAATCGCAGTTACTTCAAAAGCAATGCAGAATTTTTTTGCTATGCAGTTGTGAAAGTTATCCAAATATGAATTATTTCACACCTCCTTGAAAAGTAGCTGTGTCTTGTGTGTACCTTGGCTGTACCTCAAATACTTTGCTTAAGAGGAGAGTAAAATAGTGAAGCTGCAGACAAGAGCCAGTACAATACAGGTGGACATGTGACTCTTCCTCTTTCTGAGAGTATGTTGTGTGACAAGATACAAATGCGTTCCATACCTCTTAGACATTTGCGTTGTATCAGACAAGTTGTTCTTTTTTCCTGTACAATAGGAACAGCACAGACATAAAAGGAGTAAATTAATACTTATAAATCTTCTATTTAGCAATGAGGGAATTAAGAAGATATAAGCTAATGTTTGGTCTCTGTGCCTGATGAGGCGAGAGTATTGTTTCTTAACCAATGAAGGAGCTCTGCTAGCTAGAGAAAAAAACAGAAGCTTCACAATTTTTCACACTTCCTTATTTCATAAACACAAGGTTTGGACATCTGTGGTCACAAATCAAGCAGCAGCTCACAGCATCAACAACTTAACTCCTCACTTTAGATTTCAGAGGCCATAAAATACAAAGACTGCAAGAAATTAGGCAATTTATCCCCCTCTGTTCATTTAGATTGGGGATAATTCAGTGCCCTTCATCTTGAGAAAGCTGAGCTAGGCTAAACTTTTTTTCTTTTTTTTTCCCCCTATCAAACCAAAAAGCAGTAGAAGTTGGTGTGTAATAGGAGGCATCCGGTGCTTGCAAAGGAGGTTGTAGAAAATAGGAGATATGGATTAAATCTACCTGTTACTGGAAGGATGTGTGCTCAGATCTCTGTGAAATTGCAAGGAAACTAATCTGTGATCTCTATCATGTTCTCCAGAGAAAAATGTTCCCCAAATTTAGATTTGACAAGTAATTCAACCCTTTCCTCCTGTCAATGCATAGTAAATGTCAATACCTTGCAAGCATCTTATGGTACAACTTTACATCTCCAGCTTTTAGATTACAAGTTTAGCTGCTCAGAATTGTGTTGGGTAAGATGGACTGTTATTATGCCTTCTTTTTGCCCTTTATCTTTTGACATCAGTGTTCTTTAACTGGATGAATGCAGATCATTAGAAACCAAAAGAACAACTGTTTAACTAGTAATACGTAGCCTAAGTCTCTGGGACCAGCACTGAATGTTGGGAAAATAAGTAAAAGTACTTGAGAAAGAGAGAAGGGTGTTTGGAAGTGATACAAAGAGATCTTGATATAGTGACCATCTAGGAGAAGATCCATCTTCTCTGGATATTTCTCTTCTTTCCATTCAAGTCAGGGGAATAGGCATAATTCCCAGCCACTGAAGTACAAGAGAGCAGTGCAGTGAGCATCTCCACTCTAGAAGAGACACTTATGTAGAATGCAGAAGTCAATAGACAGAGAAGTGCAAGGACAGATCTGAATTCAGGTGGGAGAAGACTGAAAAACATGTTCCATACCTGATTTTACTCAGAAAGATGACAAATAAGACAGGACAGAGTGACAGAATATGCTTGTGAATGTTATACAGAAAGCAGACAATAGTAGTTCATTGTTCTTACATTAGCACAGGTAACAGGAGATTTTCCAGGAAACTGAATGCTTGAAAATTTGGAACTGATCAAATACGGTTTTTATGTGATGCACAACTGAGTTGTGAATTTCATTGTATGACATACTGTCAGTGTAATGTGTTTACCAAGACTCAAGAAGCATCTGGGATACTCTTGGTACCAATGTATAGATTTTATTTTATAACATTGCATGTTAATAGAATACAAACACTTTTTTTTTTTTTTGTCAGAGATATAAAGGGTGATGTTGAGTTGTAGCTAGTGTATTGAACATACGCAAATATGCAGGAAAAGCTTCTATCAGTCGCTTGGTTTGGACCAAAATTTGAGGCAAGATATTTGAACAGCTAGATTAATCTAATCCTGGACAAGGATTCCTATGTTTCACATAGCTCTGTGTATAGCTTAAGTAAATTTCGCAAGGTATTGTTCCCCTGCTTTGCATAATGTGATAGTGATTCTGACACTTCCAGAGACTATTTCCTTGTAAGCTTTGACAAATCTGTATTCTAGCATGTCTTTTTCAGCTTTGGGGGATACCAAAATAAAATCAAATTTAGACTAGATATTACCACGAACCCAATAAGAATAATATCACTATACCTTTACCAGGGAAAGCGCTCAGTTTAGTGATAAAGGCAGCATAAAACACTAGAAGAAAGGAGAGGTAGGAATTTCGTCCAAGACAGATGTTGTCATTTTGTCTTGTTTTGTTTTTCATTACTGCTTCACAGCCCTGTGCTTAAGTATAAGTCAGTGCAACATGTCAGATGTGCCCAGTTTAAATCATTCAACGTGTTCCTAAATTAATATTACCACTTTCCTGTAGATTTTCCACATCTTTGGACAAGATAGTTGAACTGTATTCGAAGAACTCTAAAATAACCCAGGGACCTAACAAATATCTAATAACATTCATAATTTGCCACAAAATTTTCAATATTTTTTTAGTTATTAGGAAAAAAACCTATCTCTAGCTATACCCCTTTAATCAGAACTGTGTTTTGACAATGTTTTTATGTAACATCTCTAGATGCTTAATAATGTTCTCAATTTAAGTGATGCAAGGAAGTTTTAAGAACATTTATTTAGGTAAGAAAAGATTAAATGTCTTCTTAAACTACCTTTGTGTCTAGAATATTAAAAGTCATTTGTCTGATGAATTGTGTTACTGTTTTTACTATGATTTGATCTAGCTTAAGCAAATGGACCCTTCTAATAGGCTAGAAAAGGAAGAGCTGATGTTAAAAAATATATTTTTGCTGATGGAGTCCAAGTTCTATCCACTTAGAGTTATATGTGCAGTCTAAGAAAGTTTCTAGGCTCTATCTGCAGTCAATGCAGATAGAGGTGAACATTTCCAGATGGCAACTTACTGCAGTCTCAGGCAAGGTGCCTGTCTCTCCTCACTGACTGTAAAAAGAGCTTGCAGGTAGGATTTACTGTGGGTGTTTTCTGTGTGGGCACCACCTTTTAAACAAGTTACTCTGTGTTCCTTTTTATAGTTGAGCAGACAGTCATAAAGTCATTAAAGTGTAGATGCAATGTATCTTATCTCACAGGAGATGCCTACATTTGGTGGGAGGAATCACAGTCTCACCCTGTAGACTACATCGATGTCCTGTGCTGCCTTGCCTAGCTTCCCATCCTGTTGTCCAGAAGGATGTGAATTCCCAAAGGTCCTGGTCATATCTGCTTGCTCTGTGCAGATGCCTTGGATAGAGTATGACATTTCCAGTGGCTCTAGATATCCATGTGTTCAATGAAGCTGATCTCTTCTAGTATCTTTCAAGTGGAGATTAAGGCACCTAAATTTTGCGGTCTACTTATGTACTCTGTGTTTAAGGTCCTGTTGTAATAAATGATGATACAGCCAGTAGAGTTCAGGGGGAAGTTCATCTCTGCTCAAAGTACACAGTCACTGCCTGGTGACCTGGACTGCTTTCTGGGCTTGATCATGCACTGACACAGCTTCTGAGGGGGCAGAATGATGCTCTGACGTGTATTTTCATTTCCCTCTTACTGCTAAGGCAGGTCTCACCAGTTGAGAAGCACTCCCTACATTATCCAAGACATGCCAGTGTTTCTGAAGTTACTCCAATCCACCTCTACCAAGTGGCCCTGGGGAAAATAATTTGCAGAACCATAAGGCTGAAAGCATCATCAGAGTCCCTAGGTAATTTTGACTGCAGGGGCTGCCTGAGAATTTATATAAATAGGCAGCCGGCCTGTTAGTTCGAGGATAGTACTCAAGATAAAAGTCATAGGTCTTCTTAAGTGTAGACACAATCTGTGCAAACCATACATAAATTAGAAGTATTGGATAAGCACACAGAATTATGAGTTTTAGACAAGTTCAGTTCAGTGCTTTAGCCCAAACCTCAGGCACCAACAGGATGAGCAGCTAACCAGGTTAGCCCGAAGGCCACCAAGGAGAATTGTGAGATCAATTGGCACATCATTTTAATGCTCACTGGAGGAAAAAGGAGTCAGTAAATTATGGATTCCCGTGCTGCCTAGGACATCACATATTGCTGCTAATAAACATGCTACAGTTTGAAATATAGTATGGCATACGAATAATAATAACTCGGAGCAGAAGAATGGCTGTAAAAGAGGGAATTTGTTGAGGGAGGAATGGCTTAAAAAACTAAGTTTTCTTCTTTTTTTGCATAAACTTTTTTTCAGGTAGATAAATGGATGCCATGCATTTGAACAAGTCTCAAAGAGAGAGCACTGTGTTGAGGCCATTATCATAAATAGCCACGCTTTTGTATATCATACAGCATAGAGCCTTATACTATGGCTCTTGAGTACAACCTACCAATATGGGGTTAAGGTGAAAGATATATTTTTAAAGAGAAAGATATACAATTCATGTTTAAGAGCACAGAATGATACTGAAATCTGCAATCTTTGGAAATTATACTTACCAATATTATTGAAAATGAGCAACATGCATTTTACTTCCATTTACTTTGTATTGCTTCAATTTTCTTGTTCTTGATGTCCATTCAGTGTGCTGGCTTTTGCTGCTTTCTATTAGATTAAAGTGTGATCTAACAATAAGTATTTTCTCTCTCAAAGAGAGGTATACTCAAAGGCCATGATTAAACCATATCTTAAATCCTTTAAAGCTAAATGGCATCTGTCTATTTATGCCAGGAATAATACTCAGAAAGAATAAAAGAGTACCAGGCTTGTTTATTAAACCTATTCAATGTGGATTTTGAGTACCACAAGGATGATGGACATTTTTAAATTTAGTCTCATGCAAGCAACCTGTTGAAAAATCAAAATACTATGACTCCAAACAAAACTATTCCAACAATATTTTATCCGCTTTATTCTTGTAGGAGAAAAAACTTAGACACATATACTAACTTAGGATACAGAAGACCTCATGATATCATCTGTTCCAACCCAAAAGGCAAAGCAGGGTTGGCTAATAGTAGGATGCTTGAGACTTGTGTTACAGAATCATTGAATCCTAAAATGGTTTGGGTTGGAATGGACCTTTCAGAGTCACTTAGTCCCAACCCCCCTGCCATGTGCAGGGACACCTTCCATTAGACCAGGTTGCTCCAAGCCCCATCCAGCCTGGCCTTGAACACTGCCACGGATGGGGCATCCACAACTTATCTGGGCAACCTCGGCCAGTGTCTCCCCACCCTCACAGTAAATATCCTGATATCTAGTCTCAATCTAATTCGTAATAGCTAATCTAAATCTACCCTCTTTCATTTTAAAACTGTTACTCCTCATCCTATCACTTCACTCGCTGCTAAAAAGTCCCTCCCCAGCTTTCCTGGGTACCCTTTAGGTACTCGAAGGCCACTATGAGGTCTCCCCAGAACCTTCTCTTCTCCAGGTTGAACAACCCAACTCTCCCAGCCTGTCTTCGTAGCAGAGGTGCTCCTGCCCTCTGATCACCTTTGTGGCCCTCCTCTGGTCCATGTCCATTTTATGTTGAAGGCTCCAGAGCTGGACAAAATATCCTAGGTGGGGCCTCACCAGAGTGGAGTAGAGGGGCAGAATCCCCTCCCTTGTCCTGCTGGCCATGCTGCTTTTGATGCAGCCCAGGATGCAGTTGGCCTTCTGGGCTGTGAGTGCACACTGGCAGCTCATGTTGAGCTTCTCCTCCACCAACGCCCCCATGACCTTCTCCTCAGGACTGCTCTCAATGCATTCTCCACCCAGCTTCTATTTGAACGTGGGACTGCACTAGCCCAGGTGCAGGGCCTTGCACTTGGCCTGGTTGAACTTCATGAGGTTTGCATGGGCCCAGCTCTCCAGCCTGTCCAGGTCCCTCTGGATGGCACCCCTCCCCTCCAGTGTGTCGATGACTCCACACAGCTTGGTGTTGTCTGCAAATTGCTAAGGGTGCACTCAATCCCACTGTCTATGTCACCAACAAAGTCAAAGCAACAATTCTGTTACAAAGAATGTAGACAATCACACGTAACGAATAGCTAAAATGGATACATTTCCATATATGTTTTGTTGTATCAGCATTTTCAAGTGGAAGATTGTTCTATCAGAAAAGTTCAAACCCCTTTTATTCAATTTTTCTTTTTTTAACTAAATAGATGATGAAAGCAAAAAAAGAAGATAGAAAATGAAGACAAGGAAAAACAAAATGGATAAGCCCCCCCAGCTTTGGGAAAAGGAATGGTTTGAATGCCTAAATTTTCTTGTGAGTCAATAAGAGTATCTATGCAGAAAATTTTTCTCTTATAGGACAGTTATCTGGTGATATACATCTAGCTTAGGTGTTCAGAGGAATGCAAACTCCTGCTACTACAGGTCAAAGTTACTCAAAAATAAATCACATTTAATATGAAATTAGAAAGAGCAGATGCCATGTTATCAGCCCTTCTCACAGCAGTATTATTCTATGCTATTAGTGATCTTACTTCATATCTGTAATTCTCTGAGTGATGTAATGCTACTGGCACGTACACAGCTGCAGTAGAAACAGAATTTGTAATTGTTGCCTAAATGTGGCATGGATTTCTGTAACAAAAAAATAGTAACTTTCACTTGTATGCCCAAGAGAACACACAAAATGACAGAAGGAGTCAGCCAGAAAAGTCAATGATAAGAATGATGAATTCTTTCTGTAAGTATCACATGTTCCAAGCACTCAATTAAGCTATTAGCTAGCAAATGTGGAACAACTAACTGTAATTACCCTTGCTAAAGGCTTAGAATGTGTTTGCAGAATTCATTGCCATCGGCTTCAGTGCACTGATGACTGTATTGAGCCTATTTAGAGGAAAAATGCATGCTGGAATTTAAGATCAGTATTAATATTATTTATTTTCGTATATGCCTAAATAAACAAAATCATAAAATTCCCCAAGGAAAATTGTTCAGAATCTAACAGGCAAGAAACCAATAAAAGTTGACTGTAGAATCCTAGAATCCTAGAATCATCTAGGTTGGAAGGGACCTTTAAGATCATTGAGTCCAATCATTAATCTAACACTGCCAATACCACCACTAAACCATGTCCCTCAGCACCATGTCTACACGTCTTTTAAACATCTCCAGGGATGGCCANAATTACAGTATTTTAGCCTCCTGCTATAATATTTCAGAAACTGTATTGAGGCTGTATCATGTGACACAGATACCTGATCTAGTTCTGATTAATTGTGGCAAAGGTTCTGAACAAACTACTTCATGTACTTGAAGCAGGAAGGTCTTGTCTGTTTGTCCAGCTTAAATGGTGAAGTGACTGCAATGCTTCAGAAACCAGGCTGGATTTTCCAGAGCTTGTCTGGGCATCCTGTATCCTAACAGTTTATTCTCTGGAATGTTCCAAACCACAAGAGGAAAATGATCGCTTGCTATCCAGCTTTCGAAGACTTTCTACTACAGTGGCCAAGGAGGACTCATACTCCCTACTGCAGAATACTGCATTGACACTGTTTTGTTTAGTTATTGACCAAAACAGGAATAAAAATAGCGGGGTGCTTTTCAAATTGTTCAAGTTACGTATTTGAACTGACACTTGGACTGAACATAACGAGGAAGACCTGTGCAGCAGGATGCACTTGAATCCATTCTCATTTCCCATTTGAGTTCCTTTCCACTTTTCCAGCATCATGAAGAGACCATAAAAATAGTAAATTAAGGGAATATTGCATTTACATGGGAAAAATTAATTTCTAATTCAAGCAATCCCCGAATTGGATTTATGAACCATAATGGAGGGAAGATCAGAGGGAAGGGAAAGGAATTACTGATTGATTATAATTATTGCATTTTCAATCAATGCAAAATTTGTAATCCTGATAGCGTTTCCCACCAGAAGTATTCACTTAAAAAAAAGAGAGAACATAAACGCGTTGGCTTTGGAAAGTGTCTCTAAAACAATATATCCTGCAGATAAAAAAATCTGCGGATATATGAGCACCTAAGACATTTCGAGGTGAACTGGGAACTGAAATTAATGTTTAATTCAGTGGTCAAATGGGTATCTTAATATAAAATATATGCAAGAAGAAATCCCCGAACATTTTGACAGAAGATTTACCAGGTACCAACTCACTAAAATTCATCCTAGATCTGCCAGAAGTTTCAGGCACTAAATTACAGGTTGTTCTTCTGTTGTCCATGCTCTTTCTCTGACATCTATTGCTGTCATCTGGAGAAAAATTGATTGTCCGTGTTTTCTGCAAGCTTATTGTCACTCTGTGCATGTGTGTGTTTGGACTTCGGGGTGTAAGAGATGACTTGTAAACTCCCTGAAACAAATGGTGAGAGACGAAAGATGAGGCGGGGGGGGTGTGCGGTCTGAGCCTCACTGACGAATGTC